>JARJDV010002044.1:0-64988 GCA_030264675.1 Anaulacaspis nigra
GTAACATCGCATTATCAACGTATTCGACGTTATCCATTAAACAGCAATACGCGCACCGTCCTAGAGATACAAATTTCTGTTGTGTGTACATTGAGCTTGAGCTGCTTGTAATCATTCTCGAAACATTCATCTTCGTATAGACAAAGTATTCTCATCGTCGTGTTCACTATTAAAAACACTATTGAACCATGTTAATGTCAAAGATATTTATCTAGTTTATGAATTATTACCGGGAAAAGAAGCAATTTTTCTTCGTGCTGTAATGAGAATACATGATCCAAGTAATATAGTGATATTCACTTTTAGATGCAACGTCATCAAGATGATAGATCTAAAAATATATTAAATTATATCAAGCGCACACGTCGCCGTCTTACAACAATGCAGCATTTACTTTTTTAGAGGTGCAAAGAAATTGAAGTGGTTTTCTCAGATAACTATCTTTAAGACTTTCACCCGTGGTGAACGCGTATGAAAGTGTCGAGTAAAAGCAAATACATTTATCTTAAAGAAAAACCTCGTCGCTTTGAGACAGAAAATAAAACTTGTAATAATATTAAGTAAAATAATCACAAAACTTGGCGCGCGCGCGTTCACACGAGCATCCAGATAAAAAGGAGAAAAATTTAATTAAACTTAGAAATAACTTTGCCGCGCAACGAACGAAAATAAGCAAAAGCGTATTTATGATCGAACGCTTCGAAATCATTGAAAATTCATACAAATATTTATAAAGTTGAACTTGCTGTGAGTGCCTCAATGCGTGCAGACAACTCGGCGAGACTTTAGCGATATGCAGACTTTAAAGTAGTACTTCGCTCGGCTTTCGCATAGTGAAAACTTGGTGGAGAAGAACGGAAAAGAAACAGAAATAAGTTTGAAAATACGCAGCACGCGCAAATACATAGGTATGTAGCAGGAGGGCGGGCGGAGAGCGCATGGACAATTTCAATGTGAATTCATATACTTACTCAAGGAGTGTGTATGACTATTTTATATGCGTTCACTTCACTCAGTCATGCATACTTCAGAGGGTGGTGAAACTTTGCTTTCTTTTCGCTCCAGCCACCACATTTCCTCACCCCCTCACGCACTTCTAAATTTTTCCACTTCATGCTGTTTCACATGGCGCGCACGCGTTTCAAAAAGTGTTTCCTAATTGTATTACAAAAAATTGCTGGAAAGTTTTAATAATCCAGAAAATGTTTCAACTTCACACGCAATAAATAAAACTTATGTATTTCTGTTTCCCTACTGAGCGATGCAAATTGACAGAGATTGCAACATTTGCAATTATTAAATAGCTGCGTGAACGAGCGCGCTTTTATATTGCGGGATGTTATTTAATGCGTTTCCATTTTTTGTTGCTTTTTGCACGTTTTTCTTTTCATTCGTGCTTGTGTTCTGCTGTTGTTTAAGAGGCGTTCAACACGTTGCTCCTTACGCTCATTCGGATGCTTAACAGCTTCCAGCGCCCACTTCACGTCCAACAATACAATAAACGGCGTTTCGAGTGCCTTTACCTTTATTAAAAGTTTTTTCCCCTCGTTGTTTTCGCAACCGCCGCCACCACCGCTGCCGCCGCTCGACGCATTCGTATGCGATGTGTGCGAAGCGCAATAAACCAAATGGTCGCCAATTCAAGAACGAATGATTAAACTGCGCTCGGTGCGTAGAAATAACAGCCGCGCACACGACAAGAGTTTACGTAAACACATGTTTCTTTTTCATTTTTATGATTGCCATAAAAATGCGTTTGACTTCATGAAAACAAATATTCACGTACACCACACATTACGATGGGATTGCTTTTAACCCAAGCTTTCGGGTTACCAGCGACCAACAACCGATTGCCATGGAAATGGATTGTGCGTTTAATTTGGTGCCAAATGAATGATTTTAATTTCTGTGTTGATTCCCCATTCCTACTTGCAAAGTATTTTAATATGTTGTAAATGTTTGTATCGTGTTGTTGTACTTTACAAACTCGAATTTGGGACGTGGAGAGAGAGCTTTTAATAACGTAGGGTATACGCGGGCGCTCTTTTGAAAAAGTTTTGTTTGGTAATGGAAGGAAATATGATTGAAGTCACCAGGCGACGACGGTGGGGGTGGGTGGGTTGGTTGGATCTGTTCGAAAAGTCACTTAAATATCGAATTTCGCTAGGAAATTAGGGAACGATGCCGCCGCGACATAGATTTTGAGGCGGACTGTGCACATTTATAAATTAATTTCGTATCCTCATCCACATATACCTTGCCACCGCCTCAGCCTCAGTCTCTGCCGCCGCTCGCCGCCGCTGTTTTCCATTATGCG
Source organism: Anaulacaspis nigra (assembly GCA_030264675.1). Taxonomy (NCBI): domain Eukaryota; kingdom Metazoa; phylum Arthropoda; class Insecta; order Coleoptera; family Staphylinidae; genus Anaulacaspis; species Anaulacaspis nigra. Next base: position 2,318 of record JARJDV010002044.1, read on the forward strand.
CCTCTTTCACTTTGGCGCGCGCATATTATACGCACGAACAGCACCGCGAAAGCGTGCGAGCCTTCTTCATTCGTTTCCGGTGCGTTCATTTAATTAAATATGCAAATTACTTTCCAGCAAATTTATAAGCATGTTTACAGAGACCGAATGCTGTCACACGCGTTGTCATAACGTTGCATTAATTCGGACGGTTATTGTTGTGCGTTTCACGCAATTTTCCTGCTTACGCAGCGCGAAAAACCTCGCCACTTTGAACTTGAAATTATTATAATAATATTACGCTCGCGCGCACGCTACCCGGGTCAAAAATGCTCTCGACTGCTTCATCTTTGTGAGCTTTGCTTCGTTTTATTTCTCGGTACCAATTCATTAGAAAGCATGAGATAACTTGGCCCTGAAATTAAATGCTCTTTATGAACTGCACGTTGCTCGTGGGTATCTCTCCAGCTCTTATTTAACTAACACGCTTCGCATTTTCTACCCTATAAAGTCCCAACCGCCGACGCCATTACCAGGTTGCTGGACTATTCTGTTCACGGATGAAATTCTCCGCTCTTCTCTCCTCTCCTGGATGGTGAGGATGATGCACTCACCCGAAGCCAGGGGCGCGTGAAAGAAGACAAAGTGCACGCGAAAAAAAGTAGTCGAAATAAGCAGTGGTAATGCAGAGCAAAAAAGCGACGCGCACTCTTGACGCCTGCAAGTTATAGAAGATGAAAGTACGCACATTTCGTTTAATTCGACATTCGACTCCTATTTTCCACTCGACGCGCTCTTCGCAGCTTTTTCGCCTTCCTTTCATTTATAAAATGCGATCATTAACTTAAATTTCAAATTATACCGCCATCGTCCGCAGTGTAATCGTGTTTAATACACTTTTTTAAACGGCTCCTGCCACGCATTACGCTAAATTGCACAAATGCATGAATGCAAAAAAGTTAATTAAATTAAATGCCAATTTCGCCAGCAGCTGCTGTGTTGTGCGTCGGCGCCATTATCACAAGTGACGAGGGAGTTGGATGGCAATCAAGTGTTTTGCGACGACACCCTATAGATAAGACACCTTCTTCTCTATCTTAAGGATGAAAATTATGAGATACCTTCAGTGAGTTTCCAGTTTGGAGTGTGAGAGTCGACGCAAAGCCATTGTAATAATTATCTTCACACCAAGTTGCACATTCCGCACAGAGCGGCGAGCAGCAGCGAGCAAAGAAGAGCCGAGTGAGCGCTCTGGCTTCAGTTCGCCTTTTAGTCATCGTAAACAATGAACGAGGAGCAGATCCTTTGGCGGCGAAAGACTATCTTCGCCTAGCAAGTACGCGACCAACCACAACCTGGATGCCAAGAAGTTCAGAGAGAAAAGCCAAGATTGCAAACGCTCGAGCTAGTAGACTAAACACACACGTAAAAGGAAAATGTTTAATTTACGCGTACGGGAAAATGCACTAAAAATCGCATTCACCGGCGGAGTATCAATTAAGTTTTTCACAAATCGAATAACCATTATGCAGCGTAATAAAAACAGGATGATTACGGTCAATCCGGTGGCAGTAAATGTTTTATGATGTTTGATACGCATCGAACACACAATGTGCAAAAAAAAACGCGCGAGCGCGGGAGAAAACAAAATACAGCGGTAATGACGAGAGAAGGCGAATGTCGAATGGTTTTGAATGAGCAATGTCCTGGGCGCACTGATGACCTCCATGTGCCCGTTTTTCCGCTCGACGTGCACCCGCCGCCGAATGATAAATGATGCATGAGCGCCTGCCGGCCGACCGCCCCCGTTGACTGCATCGATACTCCGCACACGGCCATTTAACGCCGCCACACAACACCGAAATACACATGCACGTCGCGCGGGCTTTGCTTGCGCCATAAACGATCAATCGGTCGTTCTTATCTTTATTGCAACGACTCCCTGCTGCCGCCACCGGCACCATCGGTCAAACGTTATTTATTTTCAATGCGCACGCACATTACCTCCGCGCCAACTGTGTGCGGTTAATCTTTTTACGCATTCGCAACTCGTGTCTGCCGCCGACATTCACAAGCGCGGCACGCCAATAAAACGCGCAGAGACTTCTTCCACTTTACCGCCCGCGGGATCGTCAAGATCAAGTCATAAATAATCGAAACGTCTTCAATGAGAGCAATACAACCAACCCCACAAAATCCCTTCGTCTTTACCAAGAGTTATTATAAATTTTAAATGGTCCCACATAAAAATTGCAGCGTATTCCAGCTATCGCGCACAATGGTAAACTTAACAATGACCATAAAATTCAGTTATAACATCGCGTCGCGTTAGCTGATTACTGCAAAAGTATATAAACAGCAATATATATCATTTAAATAACATTAACTTTCAACTTTCCAATGGTGCACAATAATTGGGACGCCCCTCAAAATAAAATTCATTAAGCCAACTACAAAAGTATTTATCCTACTGCATTTTAAGAATTTTTGCAATGGATAAAGAAAGTCGAAAAGAAATAACTTTGGTTAGCTTAGTACTCAATTCAAGCTTCGGATTGTGTAGTGATATTAACTGTCGTTTGGAAGTTTTGCGGCAGTTGGAAACTTTTTATCCCAAGACTTCAACACACCGCGAATGCCGCTCGTTCGCTTGCCTCCCTCGACTGGTGGGTATTTTTCTCAGCGCGCTGCTGCATTTTTATTTGCGAGTAATCGGGCGCATTGTAATCCAAAGCTGATTGGAAATAGATGCAAGAACAATCCGAATCCATTTGTACTTATTCCAGACACGGCACGTGAGAGCCAAAGGTAGCAAACTCAATTCCTCCATTCCATCTAAAGCCGCAACTGTTCTCTTTAATGGGAAACGTGTAAATTTAATAAATTTTAATTAAAAACGCCATAAAGATTAATTTTAAAACAAACGCATCACAAAGCGCTAGTGAATGGCAAAATGAAAGAAAAATGAAAAATGCCATAACACAAAAGGCCTCATTGTTAATGGAAAGTAAATATTTACGTGAATGCAGTAACAAAGAAACGTGAACGCAGGAGGCAAACTTAGATAAATAGTAAAGGACAACCGAACGAGTCAAGATCAAACAAAAGCATTTCTGAGCACCTTTTCTCTCCTCACTTTAATGAAATCGTTCGTGAACGGGTTAAACGTTAGCAACAAACAGCGCAAATAAATCCACGCTTTGTACTCTTATTGTTAGTCACGTGAATAAAGCGTTTGCAATGTTTTATGAATTTTTTCGCTGATAATAAAAATGCTATTGAATGAAATTCATTCGTGTTTGTTCATTGATGGTGCAAATTGTTGTCAGATTTTGTTCGGCGCATAAAAAGTCGATTTTTCTTAAAACGGAATTTATTATCTGTGTGTATGTGTGTGTTTGTGTGTGTGCGTATATGTAACCACCCCCAATGACGTTCCCTTTTGTTGTGCCTTTTTGTGGGAGATGCACGAGTCTGAATAGTGATATACGACAGAGGGGGTCTTTGTGCGTCTGGAAAAGCTTTTTCTGCTGAAGAAGGACTGACTGCTGAGGCCTATATTTTAGTCTTTTCCTGTTCCGGGATATCAACAAAATTTAGAAGCAAGTCGCGCTTAAATAACCCAAGTTTATCAAGTCTTTGTTCAATTTCTATGAATTGACTTGATTATTGCCACAGAAAGAAGGCAAGACTTTGTTTAAAATTCCCGACCGATTTCTATAAGTTAAATAGATTATGGCAGAGTAAACAGTATGAGAAAATGACAGAAAAATCATTTTACGATAATTTAATCCGCTGGAAGAAAGTGTGCTATAAATTAGTCGCCCAGCTGGGAAGAAATGAGGAGTTCGTGACTTGACTTGAACTTTGGCTGCGAACTTGCTTGACTTAGTAGTTATGAGACACGCGACGAGCAGACATTGAAGTATATTTTATAACGTGCCATTTGTCCGCATCGCACGCTTGCACAGCGATGGAATGCATGTGTGGCCGGCGGCAGCGGCAACGGCGGTGGCGGTAGTGGCGGCGCGACGAATGTGTATTTAAAAACGAGGCACTTGGAAGAAATGAAGCGCGACGAAGTGAAGCCAAGCGTGCGTTTTTGTCCAAGTGTTGGTTTGGCGACTTGACTACCCACCCTGTCTTTATCTGCCGCCTCCGCAGAGTGCGCCACGAATTCATGGCCTGGATACGAGATTAGTGCCCGGCGTAATCCAGCAGCAGCCACCATTCACAAATCCGCCCTCCTGCCCCACACACACATATCCTGGCGCACTGCTGGCACACTTTACGCCCTTCCTTCACCATATACAGAGTGTCTACTTCTTCTTTGGAGGCTGTTGAACCGCCTCCACGCATTGAAATCGTTTAGGCTTTTGGACCACGGCCAAGCCGGCTAATAATCCAGCCGTTATCCTTTTGGCATTGACTACACGACTAGGGCTCAATGTTGTATCTAGCAATCTTTTCGCAAAGTGAATTCAATAACTAAGATTTCTTCCTCGAAGCTAGGTGATTCTCCCCATATGTTTGCAACTCATCGCACACGGCGTAATGGCCAATCGACACTCGGTATAAATAACCCGTGTAAATCTAATGCCCCAAGCATATCTCTACGAGCGTAACGCTAATTTATGGCCAAAGGGAGGCAAGTTGAAAATTACGAGTACTTGCATTCGGATTATGCGCCACGCGCGCGTTCGCAAGCATCCTAGTCAAGTAATCCAAGACGCGAGTCTATACAAAGATTCGCGTGCGTTCGTTCGCCAACGAAAAGAGGAACAAATTTGTGTCTGTCTCGCTGCGAGCGTGTGCCGCCTCTTTAAGCTTGAATTATAGGTATACACCTAAGTCATGCTTTTCGCAAACACAGATAAAAAGACTTTGCGCGACTGGTGGTCGTGTGGCGGCAGCGGCAGCGATGGCGGTGAAGACATGAAGCATCTCAAGAAGGCAGACGAGCATCAAGGTGCAATTCGTCGCAGATGAATTTATTCCTTTCTTGCGACGAAATGTGCAACTTCTTTGAGGCAAGCACGAATAGTGCTAAGAGGCAAAGAAGCCTCGGAATTCCTCGACGTAGCTACATGATTTGCAAACAAATTAATCTTCAAAGTTTTCTAGACTTGAATTCCCCTCAAAATCTCATATCCAATACTGGCTAAACGAATTAATTCTCAAAGAGACAAGGTCTAAGTAAGTACCTGAAAGCTTTGCTTTAACAACGCAATAATAAATTCAATTTTTGTCCATCCCGAAAAAATGTGCGGCACGTAATCAAATGACATAAAACTTGCCCGGCAAATTAACTTGCCAAAGTTTTTTCGCTTTCGCCCGCACGCTTATTGTGAACGAAAACTTTGGCAAGAGGCGCGCACAGCTCAAATTCGAAAATTGAATTCGCAAATTGTCGCCAGTTTCACGCAGCGTGCGTTGACTTGGTGTTAACTTTATTCTACATACGCGCCGCCGCCGCCAACACCGACGCCACCCCGTCGAAGTTGCGGTTTCCTATCTTCGGCAGGCGCGAAAGGCGGCAGAGTAGTTTCCCAACTTTCGCAGCTTGTTTACCAGGGCGCACACATACGTGATGCGACTATTACTTAATATTAAACATAAATCCACTTTTGCCCTGCCGCCCCCCTCCGTTCTCGCGTAATCTTACAATGAAATTCACTCGTTCGCGAGTGCGCGCAATCATAAATTAGCAATTTTCCATCACATGGATGCGCGACGCGATGAGCAGCGTATTGAGCAGGAATAATACGAAAAGTTTCCCTGCATTTAATTGTTATTACAACTCAGCCACGTGGCAAGTGAGAACGCGTATAAAATATGCCATATTTTGCGCGTTTACATCGCGTTCACCATATGTAATACCTGCACCTAATATCCGTAAATCTTGAGCAAATCATAAAAACGTTTGCTTCGACTGTGGCGGCGGCGGCAACGGCGGCTGCTGCAACGTTCGCAGAATACGAACGTCGTAAAGTTTAAAACAATTACGATCGTAAAACAAATACTCACATATGTGCCCGCCCGTACGCGAAGCACGCTAGATGCAATTGAATGATGCATCTCAATGTAAACTACCAAATACATGCCTTTTCCGCATTTCCACTCACTCCAAATAGATTTAAATATACCGTCTCGTTCAACGAACGTAAATTATTAACGCTTTATGGTAGATTATTACAGTGTAACACATTTCGTGTGATCCAATAGTAAATTAATGAGCTTTTTAAAACCGCAGAAAATCCAATTTTATATCATCACAACTGAATTTTCAACGGCTGCAGTAATTTTACGCCAGTTTATTACAGCGCAACAAATTCTGAATTAATGCATAATAAATTAATGAGCATTTTAAAACCGCCTAAAATAATGGCATAAATTCAAGTATCTCGCATATTATCGAAAATTAAATGGATTAATCATCAGACGATACGGTAAATGTCAATTTTACAAAATATGCGCAAATTAATGTCGCAACACGTTGCCGAGCAAACCGCATGCGCAATGCAGTTGCAATAACGTGACAAGCATTTGTGAAAATATCAATTACAGATGGTGGAAGAACGTGAAACCTAAAAACAAATATTTTCCGAGCCCGTGCACATATTTGACCATACATTTTAGCCGAGTGCATTTGCGAAGAGTGATCACATTTGCAATGCAAGCAGAAATTGTGCATTCGCTTTCATCGCTGGAATGAATGCAAACACTCCGTGTGTGGAGGAATCGCGAAAATAAATTGAATCGCTGATGTAAATTAAGTGAAATTAAGTGCTCCTCATCCATTGATTTCTGTGCGCGCGCGTTATAATAAAATCGCAAAAGCGCGAACTGAAACTTGGAAGAGTTTTAAGCCCGGAAAAGAATTCTCGTCTGGCCGACATCCAAATTGCGATATTCAGCTATATAGCTGGTTGGCGGGAGCGCGCGTTAATTTATCGGCGGACATTGGCGTCAAGTTGGAGGCCTTTTTCCCTTGGCGCGCTAAACGCCAAAAGCGAGATGCGCTAGCCTTGAATGCATGACTTGAACTTCTCTTCTTCGCAGCGCGCACGAAGAAGAGTTTTACAACCGCGAAATATATCAGCTCGAATGGCAAAGCGATATATTCTCATAATTTCGCATTTCGCCTCGCAGCGACAAACAATGCACCACACTAACCTTGACATTTTAAGTGCGCATGTCGCTGAATTCGCATTCATTGATTTATCACCAAATCATTATTTCGCGATGAATTACACTTTATGAAAAACAAACAATGCATGCGCGATTCGCGTCGAGACGCAAACAGTAAAGTAATTTTTTGCAAGTACGTGCGCGCACCGGGACTAAGGAACTAAACGCCAGTGTAATTCCAAACGTGAAAAGGGCGGATGATGAAGAACGAAGAATAAACGTACGTTGAATTGGAATTTATATTCGTGCTCCCGCATTCGTCTTTGTTCATTCGCCTTCGTTGCTGAGAAGAATGCGCAATGGGCGCACACCACTATTAAAGCCGCTTCGCGTTCGTGTTCGCGCTCCCGTTGTAAAACCTTCACGGCCAAAGTAAAGTTACTTACGAATGCAAAGCGCATTAAATGACTCACGTTGCACTATTTCAAATTGCTTCCATAATGAAAAACCTATTACTTGTCCATGCGCACCACCGGGGGAGCTGTAAACTTTTCGCAAAGCTTTCATCACCCTTTTTTCTCTGTCTCTCTACTGCTGATTGCTTTACACTCGATTAAACCAATTAGATACACCAATCGAGTTTCTCAATTAATAAACATACTGTTTACAAATACATGCTACATAAACAACATCTAGTTGAACATTCATTTTCAATTTTAATTCAATTACCCTCGACTGGCCTTTGTCGTGGCTTTTGTATAAACTGGACAAAAGCAATATTTAATTAATTTAATTAAACGCATATAATTTTGTAATTGCGCATTGATGAATTAATTTCGACTTTAATTTAGACTGGGGCGCAAATACAACAATGAAGCAATGCACTAAAGCACCGGATGCTTTAGGAATTCGCAATCATAGAGATCACATAGCAAATTGGCATATTTATTACACGCAAATGATTGACGTGCTCATAATTGAAATGACGACAAGGATAAGCCGCAATGTAATGTGTAAGGTGTTGATACTTTGCAATGATATTGGCATTGAGTCAGCGGCCACTAATTGCAGATGATGCAGGCTGAATGACTGATGTAATATGCGTAATCAAAGCTCATTGAGCAGCATGGTCAATGCGCTTTATGGTCGAAATGAAATGTACGTAACGTTGTGCAACATAGAGGTAATTAGAACATGGATAGAGATACTTCCAACCACACCGTTCAAAGATTACTTAGTTGTAGAGAAATATAAATTCCAAACCCCCATTCACAGGGTACTTGCAAGAATATAGTTTTTATTGACCATCTTGGAAAGAATTTTATTGTACATCATCTCACGAAAGCTGCTTGATAATTCCGCAATAAAGAAAAATAATTAGCAATTCATTAATTACACGGGGCATCAGCTACCGCGCATTATTCGAAATTTCAAATAATAAAATACAGTTTTAAAATGGGAATAAAACTATATTATCCCTATGGTGCACAAAAGCTGGGACTCCCTGTGTAAATGAAGCACAACATGTAAATTGCTTACTTGTGAATAGAAAAATAAGAAATTCTTATCTAACATCTAATTTCAATTAAATCTGTGTTTAATCATTAATCATCGACCATAACTAGTGAACGAATACATTAGCCGCAGTTATTAGGAATGTAAATCAAGCAAGGAACTCAAAGCGATCGAGATCTTATCGAAGCATATGCGCTCGCAGCTTTCCTTAGAGGAAGTAGATAGTAAGCCACCTGGCCTCCCGATAACAACCAACCTACAGCCGCCTCCACGTGTGTGCCGCCACCCAGCACGCATATCGCATCGCTCTTCGGGGACAAAACCAAATATCTTGTGTGTGTTTGGTAACCATGGATGTTAGAACAAGTATTGAGCATTATATTGTCGCTACGAGGCCTCGCGCACACCGCGTGCGTTTCCGAGGACTACGAGAGCCGATAAGCCATCGAACCATAACGCAATGTCTCTCATCCCTCGCTATCATCGTAGTGCGGGCAAACAAGCCGCCGCACGAACATTGCGGGGGCGGCGACTATCTTCATGTAGACGCTGCATTTTGCTCGTTGTCTACGTGCCGCATGCGGCCGTCGCGGCATATGAAAGGATTCTTGGATTATGTGAGCCGCTTACAGCCCAAGCCGCTCGACTCGAATCAGGCTCCGGTTTCACGCTACACCAAAAAACGAAAATATTTGCTCCGCGTGTAAAAAATGAGCCGGCAGAACCGTTTTCGTAATGCGATAACAATGCGCGGATTGAGTTTCGCCAAAATTTGCTTTTTAATCTTAAATTTTACACTAATAAAATACGAGTACCCTCGACTCCCTTCTCTTTCCCGCCATTGTATACTGATTGGATGAAGTACGGAATTAAGTTCGTTTTCATTCGCGTCTGATTGTATCATTTTCCTTATTTCGACTAAGAAATTGGACTTTTTGTCGGTCTCACGTGTCATATAAACATGCATTCCATTTACTTAAAAGCATAGCAAATGTGCGGAAAATGTGAAAACCATATGCACTTAGATACATTTCAATATCAATATAAAACCAGGGATTTTCGTTTTTGGCCGTCTTACTTAAAGCAAACGAAGACGGTGGGTGGCTAGTACGTAAGCGTGTGTGTATGTTTCAGCAGTATAAAATCCCATCAGCGAGATGCTTTCATCCCATAACCGTATACAAAGGCGCACAAAGCATTCCATTTCGCGTGGTCAAATTGCGCGCCCTCGTCGAAATAATATGCTCGTTTGTGCAACACTTTTGCGCCCTTCGAAATCAACCGACCTCCTTGCTGCCTTGGCGCACAGGAGACAATTTCATCTCACTTAAAATACGATAAAAATGCACACCCACCTTTCGACGAGTCAATATTTGTCTTTGGTGCTACCAACAATTTGTTTGCGTGTGCTCAGCACAAACGTTTGCAAAAAGAAGTAATAAAAATAAAACAGCGCACGCCACATTTACGAGTGGCTTCGAATGAGGTCTCAGGTTGCATAAACTCTTGTCACTTTTGTTGATACAAGAGCAACCCACCTCGACGCGCCTGGCAAGTGGTATATTCAGTGGAAATACTCCTACTCCTACTCCTGTAGGATACGTTGTGCGCGTATCCCCTTGTGTATAAATATCCGATGCTAACAAATTCTTCGTATATTATGGCAAAAGTTTCGCTTTTACATGCGGCAAACTTGCTAAATTCAATGAAGTCTTGCGTCGCGCACGCAAGACAAACAAGCACCAAGCAAGAATAGCGAAGCAATGGGACCTGAAAACAAGATGAGGAAGAGAAGAAGAAAAGAACAGTGTAGCCGCCGCCGTCGCCTGCAGCTCGGGTTGGCAAAAACCATTTAAATGTATAATGAATATTAAATTTGCGCAAGGCATGGCAAAGGGGTGCGGGGGACGGTTGCGGATGCGATTCGCAAATGCTGATTCTGATTGCGTCCCGGCGGCAATGCGACGCGCGCTTAAATTTCGCAGGAAAGACGTTTCAATGCGCCAATAGTGGGTCATCAGTTGTACCGTTGTTGTTGTTGTTGGGTTATTGTTGGCGGTCGGCAGCGCAATATTCGTCCACATTCCCAATGGGGTTGACGCGCATCCCGGGTTTCAATTTCCATCCAGACGTGGCCCTTTATTTGGGCTACTTTCACTCCACAGAGCCGCCTACGCTTCCACTATTCACGTTTAACTCAATGCGCCAAGTATTCATAGAATATGAGCTAATGTATTCGCTGAATGCATTAGTTTGCTGCACATGAAACCGGAAATGCCATGCAAGGATGTAGTGTGTCTGATATGCTATTTGTAATTGCAAATTGTTTTTGTGTTTCAAATAAGTTTACGCTAAATGTAAATAAGGTAATAAAGTTTTCTTAGACAAATTTTCAATTAAAATTTTATAGTTTTACATGCAATCGAAGAAAATGTCTAAATAGCTTTAAGAAAACATGTTTTGCATCATTGCACTTGTTTTGCCAACAAAATACTGCACACTTTATGATGTTTATCCGGGCGCGCTGCAGACAAGTGAAAATCTTATGCGTCATTCATAGATTCATACATACGAATTGACAGATCTGGGCGATTGTCGCGAATAAATGCTGGCGGAGGCGGCGAATGACAGAGGCGCGCGCGCGCGCGCCCGCGATCATATCAGCAAGAACTTCGTAGTGTGTAGTGACTATTGTCACATAACAATAGCAATGACGAAGCTGCAGAGCCAAGCAAGTGCGCTGGACCAGTTTTCCGCGCTCATACATATATATTGAACATGAAGAAAATGCAATAGATACTCACAGAATTCTTATATTAGAAGTTTCTCTCATTGAGGGAAAATGAAATATTTTGCGACAATGACGCTCCAGTAATATAACACCGAGCAGAAATAATAAATGAGGCGACTGGTAATAATGGTAGGTATCCGCAAAAGAGAATTAAGTAATTCTAAAAATTCAGTTAATCTGTCAATTTTCGGCTTGACAACAGCAATCGACTCTAAGTAGGCAATTTCTTTTTAAACAAACGAGGAATATAAGTTTAATATTAAGGTAGTTACGGTTGTTCAGCTTGTTCATCTCAGAAAAGCCCCTGTTCAGTAAAACGTGGTCTTCACGAGATACCTGAAAGAAAACCTCAAAATAAGCAAAAGTTATAAATATGCGAAAGTATTATATTCATCATTATGGTTTGCAGCCTTATTTCAGCAAAGGGCTACTCCCGAGTAGCTATCGTACTACCTTAAACGTCACGACTGGATGCCACAACCGAGCGCGGAAGAATCCGTGTGCGACACACGGCACATAAGATCGACCTGTTTGCTGCGCGTGGTGATAGGAGTCGATGATGCAAATGGGTTAATAATTGTATTTAATAAATCATGTCGACTTATTAGACTATTTACTCATATTGAAATTCTGAAGGTCTGAAGGAATTAAGGTAACACTTACGAAAGTTCAAAAATTGGCCATTATGATTATTTACTTTTGCTTTGCTTTAAGGTCTCCTACCATGATGTGATGCTTACATTTTAGGATATTTACTCATATGATGGTGCTTATTTGGGTCTTACATGCATTGACTACAACATTATTAATCACTTCATGATATCTGCAAAAAATACAATATTGAATTAAACACTTAAAGGAATTGAGATGCTCCAATTATCCTCATAATTTATCTCAGTTTGTGTGTAAAATAATTTTACGGGGCCTACTTGTCTATCATCCAACCTTCCTCCTTTTTGACCCGGGCTTGGGACCGGCGATGGCGGAGTTAAATTGTTTACAATTCTTAGATTACATTGTTAGTACTCCCTAAGGACACTTAACAATCACGTCATATCATTTAGTCATAGTTTTCCCTTGCTGATAGACCCATCCTTCCGCTCTTGGTCAGTAGGGCTAATAAGCCTATAAAGTTGTGTACAAATCCCAGGAATGATTAGTCTAGGAGAAGCGCCTATAACAACTCCCCAATTAGATTTACCAAGTTAACTTTCGTCAAGTTCATATATAAAGACGGATATAATCATCCCTTTGCTGAAATAATCATTGTAATAATTATATATCAATAAACAATTTACGAATCATGTGTCTAAAATGTGCAAGGTTCAACACAATAAGTATATATAAAAGGCTCATTTTAAGCGCAATTCATTAAAGCTAATAAATTTCCGTTTAATGCCTGCTACAATTGCATGCATTGTACCCGCCGAAGGAGCCTGGAGACTGAATTAGCGCAGAGCGTGTTCTTTAAGCTCGCAAAAAGCGATGGCGAAGAAAACTCGCGTTGATTTTAGAAATAATAATAAGCGAAGGAGCGCACGGCGCTTTATTACGTTCGGTGCGTACTAAAGCATAATTTATGTGCAGTTGATTGAATGTGTACGAGCTTACAGTGTGGTACGTTTGAGTCTATAGTCGACGGTAATAGTCTTCTTCTGTGTACGACGTTTCGCGGCCGGGGGCGGCTTACGAAAGCAATTGGTCTCACGATAATGCGCAACAACAACAAAATAGCCCATCGGGGAAATTATGCGATGCAATAAAAATATCTTCGCTTTCAAGAGCGTGTACGAGTACTCCAGAAAGCGAGCACAATCGACGCAGGTACGATCAGGATCACGATAGAAGACGTTCGAAGATGATGCAATCAATAAGTGAACTATAAAAATTACTTTGTTCCGTCGACGTACTACGATACCTTGCAATTATAAACATTGAATACAATAATTGCATAAATATTTATTTTATCCAATTAGTTTAACAATAATATCCACAATACGCCCGCCTTAAATAACACAAACTTTCACGAAACATATGCAAAATAATTCATCATCAAATTGCTAATTCAATTTGTTATAATTGATAACAAATAGTTCTACAATTAACATATGCTATTTCCAAGTACAATAATGTAATACAGCTATTTGAAAATTTGAAAATTGCACAATTTCTTTCTTCCGATAGGAAAAGTGTGAAAACTTTGCTATAAATGAAAAATTTACATGGACTACGAGGTGTACGTGTGCAATCTTTGCACATGTAAACCGCAGTGCATTAAATGGAAATCGTTCGATTGTAAAAGTTTTATCGACGGCGAGGAGAGACCAGAGTCTGGCAATCGCCAGAAGCTGACGTCGAAATTCAATACGCGGCGCATTCGTGCAAGTTTGTACATAAATGAAGGCTGCGCAAAAAATGTACGAAAGCCGAACGAAAATTGGAAGTCAATGCATGTACTGCACTCGAATTGAATGCGAAACAAAAATGGGAAATATGTGCTTTGCAATTAGCAAACATAAATTGATGACATCACGCATTCTACGCAGCAGCCACCCCGAAATTAAAATATGTAAAACAAGTTTTCAATTAATTTTTGCATCGTCGATCCCGTGTGCAATCGATCCGTGTCGAGTGTTCCGCAAATATTGTCTCGAAATGGAAAACAGAAATTGCTCGGCAGTCCCATGTGTATTTACTTCCAGTTTGCATGAACACAGGGAATTTATAGCGCTACTCTTGCTATTGGAAATTAACTTATTCTTACATAACGTCAAAATTTATGTGCTAGTTTCTCCACTATCATGACTTATACACAATCATATTTTAGACAAATCATCTTCACTCAAGACAGTAGAGTGCACACTAATCTTTAAGTCATTTAGCGTATATATGACTTTAACAACCTTGCAAATGGTCTTATATATTTTGAGTTATTAAATATTGTCAACGAAACGCGATTACTGCACTGCTTCTGAATGCGAGGCAAGTGCTTCTCTACGCCTATTACAAAGTAGTTGAAATCCTTTGTGATATACTATGGTATATCATTGTAATTTGTTGATATACATATTTTATAATACATTTATCGCATTCAAATTTTAATTGAATTGGCAATCAGATAATTCAGACCAATTTTCGATAAAAGGTTCTGAATTTATCTAACTAAAAGCTGTTTATTAGTAACATTATTATTGTCGCTAAATTTAACAAATAAATGGCAATTCTCTAGCCTGTACTTGCCCCATATTGTAAAACTTTCGCATTGCACTGTTTTTTCTCCATTTTGGTAAATCAACACAGATTATTGATTTGTACTAAAATATAATTAATACTTAATAGGACTTAGCAAGAAAAGAACGCAAAATATAGAATTTCCATAGAAATTACAGTTCAAAGATGATGAGTACACTCTTTTTGTTATTTCGGTTGCTTTAAAAAGAATTGCCTTAAATCGGGGAATTTCTAAACTAATATGATTGATATTGCGAGCTGTCCAAAAATACATGAATTATATTAATGCACTTGCTCCGTAATTGCATTTTTCCCAGTCTATTGCATTAAATAATTATTTCACCTCCATTTTATTCTAAAACTGCATTCATTACCAGCGACAGAATATTTATTTAAGAAATTTTAGTTTCGCGAATCATTGAATCGAACGAGAAAATCTACGTAGCAGAATTAGATTTTTATCGCTTTGCGTACAAGCTATTGAAGTAATAATGACTGCAGATATCCTGCTGCATTCGCACAAGTATTCCTGCAACTCTATTGTCAGCGCGCACAGCAGTAGCAGAATTTACACTACGAACGCAACGAATTCTTCCTGCAACATACCATAAAACGCAATACCGAGTGATGATTAAACTTTTACAACATATTGCAACATATTCGCCCCGAGCCACATAAAGTAAACGAGTCAATAAAACGAATGAAATACAAAAATCAATTAAGCTTACTTCGAATCGCAATACAGATATTTCAACAACCCGTTAAAAACGTTCGTTTTTTCCCTTTTTTTTTGTACAAACGCACAAAAATAATCGCCGAATTGCATAAACTCGCAATTCACCATCAAAGCCTGAATTTTTTAATGCATTCGAAAACGCATTTGCAATGTTGTTTTTACTGTCAACGAACGAACATAAATCATGCCGCCGCACTCGCGATTGAAAAAATATTTATAAATGAACTATCAATATGTGCTCTCAGCGATGAAACCGACTGGAATGACAACCAACCATCCAACCAACTCGGTGAGTGAACAAGTAGAACGTGTATAAAAATGCGGCGAAGCCATTTTGAAGTCAACCCGAATAACGACTGCAATTTCCTGCAATTCTCCTTCGTCGGACGATGCGCAAAGTAGCCGGGGCAAATAAAAGAAGATTGAAACATAAAAACTAAACGCGATTTACACTATACTTATGCGCAATTGACACAGAATGCAGAGTCAAAGCAAGGCGCGCTGAAATGTTTAATCAAATAGATCTCGCCATTTTGACAGCGCGCACAAAGGAATTCCTTACTAAAAGTTGAACACATCGTGCAAAAAAAGACGTATTGTCGTGCACAAAGTGAAATTTTTAATTACGTCTTATGTCTTGTTGTATTATTTCTCGTTCAATGGCGGCGCCAGTCAAAGTGTGTCGTGAATGTTAATTAACGAAAATTACTGTCGTCCACGTGGACTCGTGCCGATTGGAAAAATAGCGTGATACAAAAAGGGGCAGACAGATAGACAGAGCAGTCTTTTATTCAAGCCTCGTGCATGCTCTTTAGCCCCGAAGACAATCAGCGCAAAGTATGACGTTAGATTTTATTGCTCCATTTGCATTCGCGCGCACATTTTTAATCAATCCGTAGGTACGCCAATACGCACCGAATGCCGCTGCAGCCACCGTCGCCACCGCCGCTGGCGAAATAATCAAAGGTTTAATTGGATTAAGTTAATTGCCAGTTTTATTACGCTTTTTAGAGTACGTACTTTTTATATAAATTAAATTTCATTAAAATCCATTCAGGATTTCATTTCGTTTCCAAGATAGCACCACAAACCCTTTGAAGATTGTCTGCGAAATCTTTCATTTCATTCTTCCTTTGATTTACTTTGTAATAAATTTTTATTTCGTGCTATAGAAATCGCAATTTCACGTAATTAAAATTAGGGAATGAAAATCATGATAGCTTTACGTAATCATATTGTTAATATACTTTGCCGGCTAAAGTGCGATGAAAAGAAATGAAAGCCGTGAAGAAAATCGTCCAGTTGGGAGGGTACAATTCGAGTAACCCTTGCGCAGGTCGTCAGCGGCGGTGGTGGACAAGTACGCGAGCGTAAATGCACTATGCCGCCGTCGCCGCCACCAGCACCTCAATACGAATCGCACGATATTGAGTGCGATGATGGTCTCTCGGAGTGGAAAGTGAATGAAAAGCAAAGTGCTCTTAAGGGTGTCGAGGCGGCCCCAACAACTTAACAACTATTACATGTGGAAGAAAGCAATCATTGATCGTTTTATTCGGGCGCGGTGAAAACGTATTTCTGGTTTAACACACGCCGCACAACAATTCCAAATTGTTCAAAAACTCGAAAATTGCATCTCCAAACTATTATATCCCATCCCAACTCACTCGTTATTTTATTGCATCGAGAGTGCAAAGGCTTGACGAGTGGCGAACACGTTTTTTTTTATCAATTTCAACTGTTTTGTTAATAGCTATTTTAAATTTTAAATGAATGCGTCTGTTCTCAGCGTTTATGAATACGTGGTGCAATGCATGCGCCGGAAAATTGATCATTTCCATGAATAAACCAATCGTTATTGGTTAACCTTTAACGTGCAATGCCGTGTGAAAATGGCACAAATGTCACTTAGTGTCACATTCGAGTGCTGCGCGTCCATTAGCAGAAGGGTTGGTTGGTCGGTTGGTCGGACTGGTTCGGCCATTACAAGTTTGATCAATTTTTATATTTTTCCGGGATGCAATTTGTGCAAAATTGAAGTGCGCATACAACTATGTCGAAATGCATGGAAAACAATTCTCGAAATTTATTTCACTTTTACAACCGCCATGCAGTCTTCATATCAATATGAAGCGCGGGCCGATGGACGTTCGTTCGGACGATAAATGCTGATCGCGATGGCGATAACGACGCAACGAGCTTGCAAGTGCGTGTGTGCGGAGGCGGCAAATATTTAAAGAGACCCTTTTTACCCTAAACCCAACGCACAAACACAAGCTGGCCAGCCACACCACCTCATGCCGCCGCCGACCGCTTCGTATGCATACGACAGAGTATTGAATGTGCGGATGGGTCCGAAAATCGAGGTCCCTAGCAGTTATTATGATGCCCTCTTACAAATGCTGTTTGCATGGTTATTTCAGGCGGCCGCCCAACTTTCCATTCCATGGAGTCGTAGCTAACACGGCGTCCCCGAAAATTACTTTGCAAAAATTTTAAGTGTTCTACGAATAATGCAACGAGCGCCTATAAATATTCAGCAGTTTTTTCATCTTTCGCACGCTCAATATTTATTCTCATTACGCTGCCAAACAAAATATTTGCATGTTATTCACGCATGATTGTCATGGTGTCTTTCAACGTAATTAGATTATTTATATTCATAAACAAATTAAAATATTATTCCACTCCTCGTATTACATTCCACTTTTTATTTCATTATTCCACCAGATATTGTATTAAAATACCACCGGAAATTTTAACAAAGCCAATAAACCAAAACTAATATTTTAACAATATACCTACATGCGAACAATTTCTATTTTGCACAATTAATTGATATTTTAATGTATTTTAAAACTTTACTGATTGCACGCCAACAACATTGATCAGTGACACTCAATAGTAAAACTCGTTTAAATAATATTAACGAGTTGGAACGAAATTGAAATTCGTCAAAAACTAAAACAGCACTAAAAGCTTGTAAAAAATACAATTCGTTTTCGATTTGATTGCATCATAATTTTGCAATCGAGCATCAAATTTTTACGAAAAAATATCCGATTCATTCAATGCCTCAAAAAATGTTAATATTTTATTGATGAACGCAGTAAAATTCATTTATTTCGTTGTCGTATGCCTCATAAACCGAAAGTAAAATTATTACTGTTCAAAACGACCGATAAAATTAATATAAAAATTATGAATCCGCCGAGTGAAATCAAATTTACAATAGATTTCTTTATGGGGTATTGAGAAATAATAAATATCGAGTACCCGCAAATTAAACTTTTCGAATGAATTTTTATTACCACTCAATCCAAGTGGTTTTCCAATAAAATATAAACAAAATGAATGGAATAAAAACCGCGCGCGCATCCAAACGCAAAATTGTGCCGGATTCGAATAGGTATCTGAATGCATAACGAATATGATCGCTGCTATTGATTGATAATAAGTTTCGCTGGCGCAATGCGAATCTTCTTATACTTTATTTGCATTCAATGCGCACGTCTAACGAAATGCAAAGCAACAAGCGGTAACCGGGAAGAAAAATAAAGAGAATCAAACTTTTCTCCCTTTTTTAAACTTCACCTGCTTCCGCTCTCAAATGCGGAAATATCATGAAATATATTGCTATTTTCATATATATTTAACATTTTTTCCACTCTTATATTCCTCCTTGCAAAGAGACAATTTTCTCTCGCTTCGCTCCGTCGTTCTTTTTCTGTATTTCATTTCGAGTTGCAGTTGGAAAATGAGAAACCGAAGAGAAAAAAAAGTTGTACGATTGGTTTCCAAGATGCTTGTCTTGAAATAATGCTGAATATATGCGCTCTGTAATAAATCATTGGGCTTAATAATGAATGTATCGTGGTGCGTCTACTTTCTTTTTATACAACATTTGGCAAACGCATCGTCGACGAAAATACACATTATTTTATGGATTTTAATACCCACTGCGCATGGAAAGCGCATTTCATGTTTGATTGCGTTTGCATTTTCGTATTCATTATGCGTGGAATTATAATTTCCAATGTGATGTATGTTTTTATGATATATTCTGATAATATTTGCATAAATTAATAGGGATTTCATATTTTTCGTTTAAATTATATCTAATTTAAAATCAATATAATTCTACCACATATTTATTCTCACTATACATTGAGAAACTACCCAATCTAAACTGTCCTTATTTGTTGAATAGTCAAAATATATAAAGAGTAAGTTAATATCTCAAAATAAACGTCTTTTTGTATTTCGCTAGTTTTAAAACGCTTTTTTCAAATGAAATAATATATTACACAATCGTAAATTTATATCTGATTCAATTGTACTATCAAAGCCCACCTTCTCTCATCCCCCATAGACTCTGAAGTTTTTTCTCTAGTTATCTATACGTTCGATAGCACTAGAGGCGACACATTTAGCATTGGTAAGTGTGGGAAATTCCATTCTCAGGACTCGCGTTCAGCTACAATTCGCAAGCGTTATTACCTGTTTCGTAATAAAGTCACGTTTTTAATGCTTCAATCGTTAGGGTCGCAGTCAATGTGTGTACCCATCTCATATCTGCTAGCAAGTAAAGCTATCGTTCCAATCTTCATGTGCACCCAGCCGACCGATACAACCAGCACACTCGCCGCCAATAAAAGTGCGGTGGCGGCGATATAGCTATATTTTATCGGCGCCCAAGTTAACTACAATCGCATTACCAGCCGCGAATTATGCGTTATTATACACCCACACAATGTGTGCAAATCACAAATTTTTATTGCTCCGCACCTCCTCCTCTATCTTATCACTTCCAAAAACTTTTCCAACTCAACTAAGCTTAAAAAAATAATAAAAATCCCACCTCAGGGCATTTACCCTCGAAACTCGCCCGTAGAAAATCCTTCTTGTTCCTGGAACAAAACCAACTTTAACCAAGAAATTCATACATAAGTTTGAGTTAGTTTGTCAATCAGTTTATGCACAAATATCAAGAATGTATGCACATGTACCTGCGTAACACGAAACTTTGATATGAAAATATGAGTGATCATTAAGCACGATTCAAGTTTAGCCTTAGGAGGCTTGCGTGCGCTTGATATATACGCGTCGTTAAATATTATGAAATTAAGGTTTATGCAAACACTAAACTTTAACGTTATATCAACTTTCAACTATTAATAAATATCCGCCCCCGTAACTTGCGTGCAAACATAACGATCTTGGCGTGAAGGGCCCGGTCGTGCTTTGCAACTCGCCCGTATGCTGCTGGCTCGTTATCACACACGTAATCAATGCGAGAGGATGCATTGCATCGGGAAACGAAGAACAAACGTGACGTTGCACGCTGAATAATTTGCAATCGGACTCGCACCCTGTGTGCTAATCCATAAAGGCAAGCAATGCACACACACAGACTATGCATGCATCTGCACACTGTTCGCAAATAGCAGCGAATCCAACTTGCCTTCCAGTCATTTGCTGCATTTCACTCCCGTATAAAGTTAATGCCAACATTTCACAATTATATCCCAAACACAATAATAATTGTCCGCGTAACAAACACCATACAGTGGTTTCCAAACTTTCTTCCGGCCTTCCTTAGTCAAATTCTCCAACCAACCGCTTAATACTCCAGTTGAAATTACACTGTAAAATTTGTGCGCACCCCCAACAGGTTGAAGACCACGGCGTTGTTAAATAAATTACTCTTTTTATCATATTTAAATGGAGTAATTATTCAGCTTAATTATTTTCTTTGTGATCTCTTGATCTTCTTTGGCATCATTTTTATGAACGATGTTGAAAATGTGAATTTCGCGCGCTTTATGCGTATTTTCCACTGTTGCAAAACTAATTTGCATTTTTGGCGGCGACGCGTGACACGATATGCGTCACGCTTCATCAGCTTTTAAGTGATAACGACCTTCGGGCCAAGTTCGCTAAGGACTTTTTACTTCTTGCTTGATAAAAGAAGAGGAAGAGGCAACTCGTGCCAAGGACAACATTATCCTGGAGCACACTCAAGCGATGATGACTTTCGCAGCCTATGACTTCCAGTTGGGGGAGGCAGAAAGGCAGAAATTGGCACTGAGGTGTGTGCCGTTGCTGCTGCGCGCAAAAAGGCGAAAAAGACTGGGGAAATTTCTTAGGTGTTAGGTCATTAAGCAGGCCACGCGACCCGCCCGATGATGAACGCTGAGAGAATGATGAGGAATGTGCGAAAATGAAAAAATACGATAATGCGAAATATCTTAACATCTAAAGCACGTCGCGCGAATATGAAAAATACTCGAAATATTTGCCGAATATGAACGAATGAAAGATAATTGCGTATTTTTCGGCGTATCGTGTCGATAAGAAGTTTGAAAAACAATTCGGCTGATTTACGACCCCCCGACGGGAGCGGCCAAGTCGAAATAATTAAGAGCCGCCCCCGCCGGCCCCCAAAAATAATTAAAACTCCAACCTTAATTATCAGCAGATACTCAATCCTTGATTGTCCTCGGCACTAATTCTCCGCCTGCTCGCTGCTCCGGATCGGCGGTGCCAGCGTCGGCGGCGTTTTACGAGCGCCGCACGTTCCGATTCGACGCTTCACGTGCTCACTGGTGGCGGCGTCAGAAACGGGCGAAAAGGTTTAATCAACTTGATGCACTTAATGCCACGTGAAACACGTGTACAACACCGTAAAGTGCGAGCCAATTCTTTTTTGAATTGCTTATTGGCTGAATTGCTAAGTAAAGCGCATGTTCACAAATTCGTTTATTAATTTTACTCGCCGCCCCCTATTAGTTTCCTCTTTCCCGGCGCATCGACATACACAGCATTCTTCGACTAGTTTCCGCGTTCGCGTATAAATTCCCGGATGTAATTGATTAAAATGGGGTTCAATTAGTGTGTGTGTGCGTATTAAGGTTTATAGATCTAGGCCAGTGGGGTGGCAATACGTGAAGCGCACAATACCAATCTGTAATCGCGGGAAGAACAGCAGGAATAGCCGCCGGCTCACAAGCTCATGCTAGCGTTGATGTGTTTTTTCCTCCTGGAAGAGAACGCGTCGCTCGTTGCGCTTTCGGGGCATAAGAGGGTAAAGCACTAATTGAGGTTGAAATTCAACCACCCCGTTTTTCGAAAACTATGCCCAAACTCGCATTATCCGAAGCGCTCATGACCCACATTTATTTGAACTTCGCAAGTCTGAACTTTAAATTGAATTAACGCTCACGTTACGCGCAATTTTAAGCATTTTTGTTCAACAAATGTGCTCTCTTTTATTATTTTACAATTACAACCGCCGCTTGCGTGTTGAACGAACGAGTTTAATGAGTGTTAATTTATCTTTGCAGGCATTTGTAAAGGACGAATAATTAAGGGTGTCACCATTTCTGTGTTGTGCGCGAACGAGTGAAACCGCAATTCGCAAAGCTTTCATCACAATTATCATCATAGTTGTAGGCCTGCAGTCACATTTCCTAGTTTCACTAATACAACGCGCATTTAAATGTGCTTGACTGAGTACTACGAACATTGTAAAATCATTCGAGTGGTTCATTTGTCCTTATAAAACTAAACAAAGAAATATTATCACTCCGAAGTTACACATTAACCAATTAATTTTAACTCTCGCTTTCTGGATAACAGGTACTGCATACAAGAGAACATCTTTCATAACACTCAGTATAAAAGAAAATGCATCTATCTAGTACAACATCGTAACATCTCTCGGATTAGATTTATGCACTGAAGCACTAGCAAAATTGACCATTTTGAGATATTCCAGTCGAAATTTTGATGAAAAACGAAAAGTTGGAAAATCAACTTCATCTTCTAGTGTTAAGGTTGTGGTAACCTTTCACCTACATTTTCATTCAGAATATTCCCCGATTGTATTTATTCTTCCTTGATTTTCTACTACTTTCTTCTAATCTCTTTTAAAATAAATGAACTCAAAGTCAACACTCTGTATAATAGAAAATGCATCTAATACAAACCGCGGATTAGATTTATGCGCGTAAATGGACAGAAGCACTAGCAATACTCTTACAGTACGATGCCATTCGAAGACAGAGAATTGTAACTTGGCATTGCGCATTCCGGCGCATCGAATCGTATTGACGACTAAAAGCATTAGAACGAGCACACTCACGCGAATACGCGTTTCGCGGTCGCTCGGTGATATCTATATTTTGCGTATGTGGGATATTTATATTTTGACCCCAATTCCCCGAGGGCGCAAAGCGCGAGGAATGCAAGAAATTTCCACTAGAATGCCATTCGCAGATTCCACACGCGCGCGCGCTGCTGCGAAATTCTCCTGCCCCCTCTGGCAGTCGCGCATCTTGCTTTTTGGCGTGCTTATTGCGTTCTTTATAGTTTCCAACATGCGTGCTGCTTGTTTTGTTGCTCGCTCTACGCTCCCTAGTCTTCTGCCACGATCATCACGCCGCGCGCTTTGCGGCCTGGTGTCTCTTCGCAGTTGCAGAAAAAAAATACACCGGAATAATAAATTATACTGCGCTACATGATGCGCATGAGGAGCATGTAAAAATTATTTCGAAAAAGAAAAACACGTGTCACAATATACGGCGAAAGATGTATTATGCTTGTTGTAAATTATTATACGTTATGTCCTCCTCCTCTTCAACATCGCGCCGCCGCCGCCGCCGTTGCCGCCGTGTATGGTATGTGCATTCAGTTCACTTGTGAGCTTTCATGTAAGTTTATTGTCGCTCCGGACGGAAATCAACTTTAATACCGCAAAGCAGTCGGCGTCATAAGCCGGAAGTCAGCCATTCCGGCCGCCGAAAAGAGCGTCACATGTTGCCATTTTCACCAGGACGCAAAGATATTATCGAATTTTTTACTTCCTCCAAGAAGAGCATATTTGAAAATATAAATAACAAAAACAGATCTTTGTGTTTTCTCACTGAAAATAGCCAAAATGGTAAAATAATTTTAATTACATTTTTCATCGTGGACATTTTCTGTTATCACATGACACATGCCAGACCGCATGAGGTGTGCGTATGACGTTTCTATTATCACGCAGCGCAACATTGTAATAGTTTTTTGAGTTGCACAGTTGACGCTTTTTCGCTTGTGTATTATAAATTTTCATTATGAAATGCAACTTTAGCGCAAGTAACGTAAAAATTGCACTTATTTTCGTGCTTGTCTGATTCTGATTTTCAATTCCACTCACATCTTACTCACGTCTTGAGCGCAAAGTACAACAAAACTAGCAAGTCCCGAAAGTGTATAGTAATGAGGCTTATTGTTGCAATTTCTGTAAAAATCGTGCAAAGAATTTCATACCGAACGATAGCAAACATTCGCACAACGATGATGACTTGAGAACGAAAATACCTTGGCTGTTTCTAGAAATTTCTAGAAAATTCAGTCAGAACTCACATTCAATCTCCTTAGCGTGATATCAATCGCAATATCATTGCGCGCCGAGCGTTTCCGTCATGCTTTTAAACACTTAGAACGTCGGCGACATTATCAGTCCCTTAAGGAGTAATATACTCGGCGGAATCAAACGCACAAAACGACGACGACGCTCCCGTGCTCGGCGGCGGCGGCAGCGGCAGCAATGAAAAATCTTATCTCCAATGTGTGTAATATAAAACAGCGTTATCCGCAGTCCACGGGCTGCCTCCCCGAGTCCGCAGTGACTACTTCATCTTGGAGAGTTTGCCGGCAGATTTCCAGCACGCTTATGGCGCCTTTTTCATTAAGACTTCGTTTAACAGTTGTGTGCGAGCGCCCGAATAAAATGCAACTGACTTCTGTTTTTCATTGGCCAAACTTTGCTCCTCATCGCCGCCGCTTATCAGTCGCATTTTCACGATAATGTTCGCCGATCTTCGAACAAAAACGAAGCTATAGTTTTCTAATTTTCATAAATACCCGCCGTAATTACGCCCGTAAATAAACGCTTGGGCTTTGCAAATAATGGATCACAGCGCGGGCGAGCGCGTTATCTTCAACTTTACCCAATTTCTATTTGCTGCATTTCGTTTGTGCGTTTGTCACGAGTGATAACGCCGGCAAAGCGTAGTGTATAAATTCTTGCCGGCAATTAAATCGTGTGGTGCATTTCCCAATTGCATTGCCTATTACCACACCGTGTGCAGTCCAGGATATGCGCGCGTTCGGATTCGCGATAATAACATTGCACTAAGCAGCCTCCCTCAGGATCACATCGGCCGCGCACTGGGCGAGTTTCTCGCGCTTTGCTTGTTAGCGACACAGAATTGCAATTATATGCCACGTAGCTGTATCCGGCCAACGCTACGCAGTCGGCGAGTGTGTAGCCATATCGCACAATACACCTTCATTCTATTACAATTTCACCATGGCCCACACTGCGAGAAAACTCGCTGGAAAACAACAAAACGTACGCAACACCACGATTGTGAAAATGCTGCAACAGCAACAGCAACAGCAGCGGCGGCGAAATACTTTTGAATACGGAAACTATTGCAATTACAACTCAACTCGGCGCAAACTAGCTGCACAACAAGCAAACTGCGACATACACTCGGCGGCAATAATTTTTAATGTAATTGTTAAACGCGCGCGGGACAGTTATTTGTGTTGTTATCATTAGCTTTTCTAAACGATCGCAAAAAAGCAGTCGTGAGAGATTAAAATATCGTTTACGCTCTTGATAAAAACGCAATGGCAATGAAAAGTTCATTTGTTGCTAAATTGGTTCCGTGTAAGCGCCTAACGGTGCGATAAAACTTATTTTATTTCCGCGCTGTTTGTATGTGGCGCGGTGAGGGAGGCGGGGAAAAAACGAATAAAGTTTCAATATTAAACGAGCAACGACCATGCATGATAGTAGTGCTCAATCACTTTTGGGTCGAGCAGTGTAAGCTGAAAAATATCGCTGAAAAACGAAGAGTGCACACTGCAATGTATTCAAAGAGCTTCACGGCTAGCCAAACCCGAATTCGTCAAGCTCCATACATGCATGGAGATTCGACCGAACGAACGCGCGGGGTGAGAGTGTTATTCACGGTTATGAGCTGAAAGTGCGGCTTGGATGCGTAGCACCGGCCGCAAATTACACACTTATAATGCCGCCTCCGCCAGCACTTAGCATGCAGATGAGGTGAACCGCCACGAAAGAGTGTGCGTCCATCTCGGCCGCCCCCATTATATTTGTGGGACAGATTTGGCAAGTTATTACCAACTGCCCCTTCTTCTCGTACACTTTAACCCCACTTTGCTTATCGCATTCATAATCATCATTATTGTCGACCATAAACAAGATTGCACCTCGTAATAAATTCGCATGTAAATTTGCAGCGAAATGAAAACTCGCGACAATTGAGCGAGCGGCGCGCCGTACGGAATTGATAATAGTAGTTAACGCACGACGCTGAAAACTCACATCGCACGCGTTTCAATTAAAACAGTATGCTACCGCTGCCGCCGCCACCATCATCACCGCCTGTGTGCATATTCCGGCCAATATTCGTGCGAATTTCCGGTCGCCGGTTGCGTGCAGTAGCGTCAACAAAAGGCCGCCATACTTTTGAGTGTTTTACCGTTCGCTGTTTACAATGTTGTTGCTTTTTTCTCTCGTGTATTTTGCATGAGCTGCATTTTTATGTCTAGCATTTCAGCACACGTTTCGCATTGCGAGAATTACACAAAGAGAACTCGACAATTGCAAGTCGATAATTTCCCAAAAGAATAACATTTGAACTTTATACATTGTTGTTGGCAATGGATATGTTGGTTGGCTGCCGAGTATTTTTGCATATTTTTGGACGTTTTTTGAACGCAATCAATGAGTGATAATGGATGAGTTTTGCAAAGCTACAAAATTTCCCACTTTTTTGCTGTATTTAGTGATGATGCTCATGCAGTTTTCATTTTTTATTTCAACCTTTTTTTTTATTTCCGACAACAAATCAGTTTGATTCTTCTATAGCCGTTTTTGATAAATTAATCCGGAATAATCTCAAGGCAAAAAAGTATTTTAGATCATAAATTTTCATCCCTGTCTTAATTACTTCGATTATCATGGTGTGAATACAAATTTAATTGCACAGCGAAAAGTCAATTGAAAAAAGAATGCGCGCTTGCTCGTTGGATATGAAAAGCAATAATAATAAGGCGCGTTATGGGTGATTTAGTGTTCAGCCAAGTTTTATTGATTTCGGCGTCATATTGTCTCTGCGCTTTCGACGATACGGAATAGTTTGATCTCGTCCTTGCTGTGTGTTAGCCAGATTCATGCGCGCGCGCGGGCGCGGATGTTATATATTCGGCGGAGTATATTATACGATTACGCCGTCGACACGCATCGCGCGGAAGAAAGCGGGACAAGAGATGAGGAATGAGGAAGGCAAAGCTGCAAGAGGGAACGCAAACTCCTAATGGATGCTTTGGAGCATCCTGAAAAGACTGACTGCTTTTAACCTACTGTAGTAAATTTCATTCTCTCGCTGCGCTCCTTCCGCCCCCCGCCGATCGTACATATACTTACATACGCGCGCGCGTGATGCGAAGATAAGCCGGGATGATGCGCGATCGACAGCGCGAGCGGGCAAAACGAATAAGATTAATTACGAAAATATTGAAGGATAATCCGAACCTAATGGAAAACTTGCAAGTAAATATTTAATGTTTGCCTTGGATTGTGTTCGAACAAGTCACATTTTGCTGTCGGTCGGCGCGATTTTATTTTCTTTTCGGGCGCAAGTTTCGAATCGAATTACGGTCGATGAAGCGAGCGCGCATTAGCATTGGAACTTAATTAATGCAAAACGCCGAGGAGTGTGTGCCATCATCAACAAGGGCGTCGCGACGCTTCAATGCCTTTCGACGACGACGGCGACGGTGAACCGGTAGTAGGACTAATGAATGAACGCGCAATCGAAGCGGCGTCGTTGTATCCGTTGTAGTGGAGGCGGCAACGACGACGACGGCGGCGATGGTTCAGGCCGCTCTTGAATTATTAACGAGCGCACCGAAAACCACTGATATTGTATTCAAGCAGCCCTCCAGTCGATGCCGAGAGCCCAAAGTATCGCAATGTATTCGTTTACTCAATGCTCTCAATAAATGTATTTTCGGTACAGCTTGGCGCCAAACGCGAAAGATCAATTTACTGATTATTCGCGTATTTATCAACTGCAGTTTCGTTACGCAAATTGGCTCCGAGTTTATAGAGTTGCAAAGTTTTTTTACGCCTCAAAAGAGCCGTCGAAATGCACAAAGTTTATGTTCAATTATTCGATACCAACTAGGCTAGGTCCTGGGGCTTCAGTAAAAATAATACAAAAAAAACCGCTTGAAACTGACGCAATATTTAATCAAAATTCAAATAGAAACTCTAATAACAAACATGGAAAACTAACAATTTATAAAACAATAGCATGGAAAGTACTTTATAATTGTTATTTGCTTTCAATTACATTTAATTTTACACATGAATATACATTTTTATAAACTTTTCTTTCCTATTTATAATGTAAATTTGAAAACTTATAATGCGGTAAGTGCACTCATAGCGCAAGTACATTAATATCGTATAGCTAATGTAATATGATAGAAATTGCAATATTTGAAATATAATGATGTACTATAACTTGATCACATGTACAAGCCTCTGCTCAATTAATTAAGAAATTCCCAGATTTATGACATTTTGTTCAAAAGAACCAGAAATAACAGGAATGTACATTTGTGCTTATCACGGCTGATCTCCAATTTTGAAGGAAATTTTATGTTTTGCGTCATTTATTTGTTGAATTCCGAAAACTGTTAATTATTTTTAATAAACCAAAAATCTCCTTAGAATTATCAAAACGTGTGTGAAAAAACATAAAACATATTTGGCGACACAAAAGTATTGTAACAGAGTGCTAAAGATCGTGTACTAATGATACTACAGTACACGATACTAATGATGTTCCTAACTATTAGTTAAATTTAGAACTTTATATCAAATAAATATTCACATGAACTACATCAATCTAATTTTTTGTGATTTATTTTAGTTACGCCTCTAAAATGAACGAAACAACGTGTTTGTACGCGGTAAAAAGCATTATTTAGCATTTATACCGATAATGATATACTGTAGTATAATATTAAAGGTTTTCGGAATCAGTGCAGGAATAGCAATTCGTTGACAATTTCCTTTAATAACATAAAATATATACATAATAGTAATTAGCGATTTTATCCATGTTAATTAAAGAGCTTCAACTCCCGTATTCACTGTTATTAATATAGGTTAACTCATTATGAAATAAATTAAAGATGTGCCTAACTTAGGCTCAACGTTGATTTAATGTAAAAGCGTGTTATTATCGACTCAACTTTATTTAAATCCCAAAATGAAAATTTAGAAAGGAAAAATAATTAGAAAAATTATGTCAGATTTTGGAGTAAATCCGGTGTAAAATGATCTCAGCTTGCATAACTAATAGCATTCATAATTTTTTGTGAAAACCTGTTTGCGGAAATTCAAATAAAGTTAGAAAAGCGAATGCGCGCCAGCACTTTGTAATCAATCCCAGAGCGCGCTCCACCCGCTGTAAATCGATTAATCATAATCTTTAAACGTGTCGACCATTCTTCCCTTTCCTAGCAGCAGGAGGTCACTTCTTTTCCATGCGATTTCCACGCGTAAAATCCAATAAATAAACACAAAAAGACTCGCTTAATGAACGGGCACAAATGAGTCAAACGCCACTCGAATTGTGCGCGCACGTCCAAGAAGCGAACGAGTCAATTGAACGTCAACTTGAGATCGAATTCGCTTCCCTTCGATTGTCGTCAAAATGGGAAAAATTGATTGAATCCAGCAAATAAAATTATATTGAAACCGGAGAATACTAAGTCCGTGCGTTCTCTCTTTTTGACGATATATGAACATCATATTTCTCGATCGAGTGCTATCAATCACATCGGTATTAGATTTTCCACTTTTTTTCCGACTTGCAATAAGACGTTCGCTGGGCGATAAGACTTGTAAATAAATTCGTATAAATTGAGAACGAACACTGCACTGTCAGCCACCGCCGTCGCCGCCGCAGCCGCCGTCGGCTGCAAACGGCAATTAAAAACCATTCAGCGCAATTTATTTCAATCTCTAATCAGGTCTGCTTGTGGCGGCCAGCGGCGGCAACACTGGAGAAAAGCATACCTACATGTGTGCGCTCAGTTCGCGAATATATCGACAGCCTTTAGCGCATTTGTGTTATCCTTTCCGGCTTTGTCAGCAATTTACTTGCCTATGTTTTTTACTTTACACCGAGACCGAGAGCTCCACCACCACACTGTATTTGTGTTATTTTATTTCGTTTCACATCCGCGCGCGTGTGTTTCACTTTGTAGATTTTTACGTCCATGTTTTATACGCTTGCGCTTCCTTATCGTCCGCATTATCCTTATCCATGTGTTCATTCAGCGCACATGTGTAAATGCGCCGCTTCCTGCCGGCGCTCGCGTTAATTTTCACTTAGGGGGCGGCGACCGCCGTACGCCGTACGCGCATTTACATACGCGGAAATAACGATCATAAAGTACGAAGGAAAAAACGAGCGCGCACGCGTATATTTCTATTATTTTTTCGGCACATGCACGCTGAAATTATAATACTCCAACGCCGGATAAAATATGAACGCATATAACGCTTTGTTACGTTTAAAGTCGTTAGGAAAAAAAAACTTATTTGCATTTATGTTAAACAATAATTATACGCTCATATCGCACACGCCCGGAAATTAAAAATGTATTGACGCGCAAGCCGCCATTATTATAATAAATAGACATGTTAGAACGCACAATGTATGAAATGAAAATATTTCGAATAAAAATTACAACAAAGGGCGTCCTCCCTCATATGAGCTAATGGCACTCGCTGAAACAATGGCTGGTGTGCAGGGCGTTTTTGGCGGTAGCTGATAAGATAACGCAAAACGCGTGTTAATTTTAGCCGGCGGCTATTTTCCACTAATCTACGAACGCGTTATGCACTGGCCGGCGACGTGGTTGACCTACTAAACGCGCGTGTTTACTGACCAAACCAGTACATTATGCAAATTTGCACTTCTCCCGTTGCTCAAAGTTCGCTAACAATGCGCGCACAGCCAACTTCTCTAAATGTTTGGCTGCACGCAGATGCTGAACAACCCTAAGCAACTGCGTTATTAAACGTGCAAATTGCGAACGAGCAATACAATTGCACAAAACCAGAGGTGAGTTACTCGAGAAAGATGATACGTTTCAGCACGAAGGCGGGCGGTGGGTGCGCCGTGCTGCGCGGACAGCAAGGATAACACGATGATGACAATGTTATATCACGCGGGAATAAAACAAGCGCAGCGTATGAACACATTCGTTTGTTACTGTGGCTTCATTAAAATTCAAATTCCACGTCGTCGTCGTCTACACTGACATTGCGCAAATAAACATTACTCTCCGACTGCAAGCAACCCTTGCACAATGAATGCATGCCACCCCTCGTCGAGTTTGTGGAAAAACGCAAAGAGTTGCATTCGACGAGGATTACAACCCTGTCAGCGAACGAACGCGCATGCTACAGCAAAAATAATGAGTTTATTTATTGTATGTATTATTTTCATAGAAAAATCCTCGCTTTGCCAGGATTATACAAGTCAACAAGGTTACATACGCGGACTGTTTTATATGTTTAAG
Source organism: Anaulacaspis nigra (assembly GCA_030264675.1). Taxonomy (NCBI): domain Eukaryota; kingdom Metazoa; phylum Arthropoda; class Insecta; order Coleoptera; family Staphylinidae; genus Anaulacaspis; species Anaulacaspis nigra. The sequence continues at coordinate 34,396 of JARJDV010002044.1, forward strand.
GATAATCTAAACGCGGCTATTAGCAACCGGAAGGGACCGGACGCAAAACAAATGAAACGTAATCAAATCCCAACTTGAGCAAAATAACAAGGCAACTACTGTTTGCATGTTTATAGCAAGAAACATTTCCTTATTTCGAGCATCAGCGTAATGTACAGGTGTAAGAACATAAATACTCGCAATGCGCAAGTAAACTTTGAACGCATTCAAGATGCACGGCAACGCAACGCGCTTAAATCAAGCCTCGCGTTGTGCAATGTGCAGTTGTTCCCTGCTTAATTAAGGGTATAATTTGAAGGAAAACTAAAAGTCACTGCACTTCTTGCTTGGGGGCGGCTTTCGTGTGTATGACGCGTTGGCGTAACTAGCGGGTGAGGAGCAAACAAGGCAACTGCAAAATAAATGAGAAAGTACTGCAAAGCCCAGCGCGGCGTGCGCGCGGAGAAGTGTACGAACGCACAATAGACAAATGCCCTTCGCGTCTCAAGGCTTTCCTTTTCATTTTACGCTGAGCTCTGGCATTTAAGTTGGCGCAAAACTAGCTTCACATCACATTCGTAGATATCAACGAAATGATATGCAATGAGAGGGATTTCGTAGTTGTGCGCATCAAGTTTCGCGTCTCCTTTAGTATGTAAATTCACCGAGATAAATTTATTTCGTGGATATAAATTTTACGTCTTGAAATTTTAAGTATTATAGCAACTTACAGTTATAAACCACAAAATTCTCTCATTCAAATTTGAATTTATTCGCTTACATTAATGTGTTACTTAGCATCTCTTCCCTTAACGTCTAAATGAAAAAATCTTATCAAATATCCCATTATTGCAATAATATCATTAAAACTTCCATTTGCTTTCAGGTGCAATTTTCACCGAGGATCAAAAAGATAGCAGCGTAGAGTTGGCATTCAAGTATGCAGTGTACAGGATCAACAAGGACAGGGACCTACTGCCAAACACAACACTGGTCTACGATATACAATACGTTCCACGAGACGACAGCTTCCGAACGTCGAAAAAAGGTAAACACTGCAAACAGCAGCAGCATTGCAAAACCGCGCGTCGTGCATCGTGTTGGTCTTAGCATCAGAGGAAGTGGCGGCGGTCGACGTGTGTAAACATAAATTTTTACAGCAATCCGTTTGCCATGTCGACGCTGTCAGAGCAGGCGATGCAAAACGAGGAGTCGCGTTAAGAAAACGAATGCAAAGAACGATATCACTTTAAGCGATGGCGAATTCATCATTCTTATCGTTTACGCGCTCTTAAATTCTACAATGCGCGACCAATAATAATGATCTTGATAAATTTTCCGCTCGAAATCGTATGCACATACAATTCCGTTGGCGTTGTGGCGCAATTGACCTCGTGAGAATATTCGGGGAATATTATTCAAAACAAGTTTATGTCCTGAAAAATGTATATCATAACGACAATAATTTTAAGGACTACGCGCACGTATAATCCGCAAGAGGATAACGCGTAGACATTAAAAGCGCAACAAAGGACATCTTCGGACAATACGCGAACGCGGGGCGGTTTCAATATTGGCAGCAGCGCGTTTTGTATTCGTTTATGTCTCTTCGCTGCCGCGGACGGCAGGCGTATGAGCGGTTCGTGAAATTTACGACGCCATCTAAATTTATTTATGAGTGCTTTTTAGATACGTTCTAATAAAATATCTACATATTAGTACCACGTGGCAGCGTGGCATACGTTCCTTGAACGAAATGCCGACCGGCCGCCCCCCAGCGAAAGACTTATGGGTTAACAACTAACCATTGCGTAAAATTTATACGCGGAGATGATATAAAGACATATTAAAAACTGTGCTTTTTCATCCCTGGATCAAGAAGGGATGAATAGAAAAAGCACTCACACGATGTGCGCATCGCTCAAGGACTCGTAAAGTCATATCAAGTGGATAATTTAAAGTTCCACTTCAACGTTCATATTTCAGGGCATAATTTACCGAGAATCCTTTCAGTTCTCTTCTGAATTTAAAAAACTATCTGAGAGTTTCAATTGAATAAAATATTTACACAAATAGGCAAAAAATTAATTCCAATGGGTGGCACTCAAAAAGCAATAAAAGCGTTCCGTATTCTCAGCACCCCGTTTGAAAGGCAAACGCGAGGGAGGCTCGAAAGGAACCTATAAACTTTTGATTTTTACGATCGCTCTGGAACAATGAGCGTCAAACACCGGTCGGCACTCTACTTGCGTGCGCCGCTGCGAACAAGGAGGAGATCCAGATCCGGAAGTATTCTTAATAGATACATCGGAGTGGGTCGCTCAATTCGGGATAACTGTCTAAAGAATGTAGCCCAAGCACCTTGCAAACTGCCCCCAACGGCCGTAAAACACCCCCCCACACTCTCGCGCTGGCAAACCCAGGTCCACATATCGATAAAGTACAAATTGCCCGCCATAAAATAATACACACGATTATGAGATGCAATGCGGACGACTGTTATCGTCCAATTGATATTTTTCATTCACGAATACAAATTTCCTCGCCATCAGCAAAATTTACCCTCTGGAGGCAAGTGGGATTTTTCAAGCGGGTGCCGACAGTATAAGATGAATTATCGTGATAAGATTAATGGGGCAATGACTGTGGGAATAGTTTCAAAGTCAACCAAATAGTTTTTATCACTTTCGGCTGCATTTAAGAGCTTTGCGGTTGGCTGCGAGACGAACGAGCGAGTGAGCGAGGGATGAACAAGTGGTGATTTTAGCCGACAAACGAAATTTTAGCTTTTGCCTGGACTGGGAAATAGCTGGTTAAAGTAAGCGCCGTAGTTCCCGACTTCTCTCTCGCCGCACTAAATCCCCAATCCCCTAACGGATTACAGGCCCCGATATTTCCGGGTTTCACGCAACAACGGTCTTGCGTCGATGACTCACAACAGCCGCCCCGAAGCAAGCAAGCAGCCATCAGCCGAAGAATACACGCGCGTGCAAACACTGAGTGCGCGCACTATTGCTGTGTTGCGTGCCCTATCGCAAAGGGGGTCGCTCTGTCTACATGCTATGTAAGATGCCTTTGGGGTGCTCTCGCTCCGCGAAGAGAGGCTGAACATTAGTACATTACGCACTTGCCGCCCCTGCACGCAAGCGTGCCGCAAAACAGTCCCATAAAGTATAAACTAAGTGTATAAGGGGTCGTCGGCTGCGCGCTGAAATTGCATTTCAGTTTAATTATTACTAGTTGGCGGGCTTGTTCTTTGGCCGCGAACACGCGCGCGCGTTCCACATAAATTTTCGCACCCAGCGCGATATTTTTCATGAGTGGATTTATTGTTATGGCTGCCAAGGCTTTTTTCCCGCGCTCGGAAATAGCGAGCCATATAAGCATGGTACTAATGCCCATTCTTGGAGAAAATATCCCAGAGTGCAATTGAGCTTTCCGGCAGCGTTACGATCAAGACGAAGAAGAAGAAGAAGGAAACAGAGCACACGGCAAGCGAGAAGCATTCAAAAGTTATGCGATTTAATTAGCCGTACGCTCATATAATCCATGTTTACGTATTTTTGTTTTCTTTGCTGTGTTTTTTGCTTAATGTGCGCCAAGTTTTTGAAAGTTTTGCGTATGCAGCAAAGTTGTACGAGCAGGTTGGTTGGCAAAAACCGCGGAATCGCCGTCGAATCTCCGACAGCAACGAAAGAAGCTCTGCTAAATCCGCATGCTGAATGCTGGGATTTTAGTTGCTCTGTGTCGAGTGAGGAATAGTTGTGTTCCGGCAACAACCCAGACGGTGTTAGCGGTGCCCATTCGCAAATGCGATGCGAAATAGAATTAGAACACGTTCGCTCGTCCTTAACGGCGGCAGCGTTCATGTTTCATGCACGAGAGTGTAAACTTGGATTTAACAATCAACTCGTGCAAGTTTTTCCGGCCGCCGCCGGCTTTTGCTACACACTAATTGGACGCATTCTGGAATTACACACAGGGCGTGCTTCTCGTTCGCACCGAATCGACTACAACAATTTCGATAGAGGTGCACGCGTGCACAACTACAACCACCATCGTCACCGCCACCACCTCCTGCCTCTGCCTCTGCCTCAGCCCCTGCACTTTTCGACAAAGTTAGTCAATTCTAATTCGGCGAAAACTTTGAGCGCCATGTTCGTCTCGTTGGTACGTGCCGTGCCATTGTTAATTTCCCTATAGTCGGTGCGAGAATACAATTTACAAGCGTATTTCGAGCATTTAAAAGGCGATCTCTTATGCACTAGTAAAGTAAGTCTTGAAAGATAATATTTAGTCTGCAAATAAATCTGGATCGTCGTTGAGGATAAATGGCTTGTTATTGCAGTGGAAATGGAAACACGTGCCCCGCTTTTTCCACTCGCTCGGATTGCGCGCGATTTTATTTAATTTTGTTGTTGTCTGTTTGGCTGCGGGCCGTTCACGTTTCGAAATATAACCGGAGATATGAAGCTGTCAGATATTTATATCTTTGTGCGCAGTGCGCCCGGTAAGGTAACACAGCAATACCTTATGTACTTTTATACGAAACGTGCCGCGAATTTACGTGCGCATCGCACGTGAACGTCGTTTTCACATTCGATTGCTCGCAAGTACCTCGTATTTGCCAAAAAACCCATCCGTGCGCGCATCTTGCATGTAATTCACCGTAATTCTTCATAATAAATTAACTTGCGCAATATACGTACCATACGTATGCGTATTACGCAAATTTAAATTAAATATCTAATAAAAGTTTGAGTAAGTTAAGCACACGAATCTCGTAAAAATGAAAATTGCACATGTAACACGAGCAGCGAGTAATTTAATTGAATGAGAATGGAAATCTTATTTCTCCGCATGAAGCAAAATTCTTTTCTGCCAATCTACCATCTGGTCCTTTTATTTTTCTTTTGCGTTAGACATAAAAAACGGATACGCATCGAGTTGGTTTATTAGAACACAAATCTTGTTCATGAGACGAAACCAACTTGCACTTTTTATTTCGTTTCTTATTTAGATTTTCACAGGCGGCTTAAGTTACGCATTCATGAAATGTTAAATAAGTCTTCAATATTTCACTACCCTCGCGCTGCGAGAGAGTGGAGACGACTGTTGTGTATATTTCGTGTTTCATTCAAATGCGACCGAAATAATATACGTGATAATATAAATATCTATAAGGACGAAGATACGCAAAGGGCGCGTGCACGTCATTTACGCGTACAATTTGCGCTGGAGATCAGCGTCACGCGGACGAACGCAAATAAACAGGAATATGAGGAGCGGCGCAAGGTTGCAGCTGTACACGGCGGATACTAAAATAGGACGTGGATAACAAGGGTAATGGCACCCCGGCAACGGATGTGTAGGCACCTGAGGTCCGCATATCAAGCGCAAACTTCATGCGGGGAAAACCACGCGCATTCGCGCGCTCTCTGAAATCCCACCTTCGAATACAACGCGAGTACACAACAAATTTAAGCATCTCTCGACAATTTCATCTCGCATACTGCGCCAGGTCTTAATCTGATGACCTCCTCCTCGCCGGAAATTATCAAGGACTACCGAATTTATCTTCTCCTCGCGCGTCGAGGTTATTTGCGCGCACCGGCGTGAAATACGGCGGCAAATATTGCCGCTAAGAATATAAAGTTTCTTGCTATCCTAATAGCAATAGTAAATGTCATTTTTCATCGTCGAAAACTTTTAATGCGATGCGCAAACGATGAATATTTAAGTGCTCCTTGTACGTGGATTTAATAGTGCGCCTCGTTCGAAACTCAAGTCCCAAGGTTGCTCTAGATTGGGCACGTGTTGCACGCGCACACTAGCGCACCGTGGGCATTCCAATGACTATAACAATCCGGCACTAATCTAACTCGCACCCAATTCCCAAACTTTACTAACGCGGCTGGGACTCTATCAGGGAAATCGTCGAAGAGGCGGCGAACGCAAAACCCGAAATAACTCCCCGAGCACACATTCGAGGCTTTCATGGTGCACCTCGAACGACGCAACCTGCGGCAGCCGTGGCGGCCAAAGACCGTGTGCATTTCGTTAGGGGATACAACCAAAGCACAATACAAATTGCCCCTCTTCGCACTGGGGTTTGCACCGGTCCAAGTCGAAGCATCATGATGGTTGCCATAGAGAGTCTCCTCGATCGAATGCGGGCCCATTTCAGCACCACTTTGGGGGTATAGACGCATAAAATATTAATAATGATGTGGCCTTCGCTCGCGATATGAATATGAAATAACCCTTTCGCTATAAGTATTTAATATTTAACCAATGCCCGAAAGCCGTAAATGTTTTACGAGCTTATGCACCGAGTTGTTTATCTAATCAACCATTTTGTTTCGCAAATCACCAAATGCGGCCACGCCTGACTAAAACATGAAATTCAACAAACAATCCGTCGATGGCGCGCACACGCTACCGATTAATTGTTAATTTAATATGTTATTCAATCAACCTGCCAATTATAGCGCCATTGATATTCGCTGATTGGTAATTGAATAAAAGGAAATACATTTGTATGTCGGTATACACGATGAGAAAATTAATGGCAATTAACATGTTTGATCAAATTTCCACGCCTTGTGGTTGTGCACGCGTCGATTGTGTGTGCTCGAATTGCTGTTCGGAGCGTATTAGAGAACTTCTCACTTGTCTTACAGTATCAGTCCCTTCCGTTCCCTGAATTTATTAACTAAGCTAGCATTTCGCATTTGCTCGAGGTATGCGCCACGTACATGTAATCTATTTTCCCCCGACCGCATACTCTAAAATAAACGATTATTTGTGCTTATAGTCCTATGCGCGCAAGTGTATGTGTATGTGCTGCAACCAGGAGCAAGTCATGGAACATGCGAACATTGGCCAAAGCGAATCAAATCGGAAATCAGGCAGCACGAATCGGTTTAAGTTTAAATTTCGCTTCCGGGAGTGCTACATATGCATCCGGCACGCTGCCTCCGCCACCGCCACCGCCACGGCCGTGTACGTTTACGATTCGCTTTCAGTTCGCGCATTACGCAAATTATTGCTTCGGTAAATTATGTTGTTTTCATAAGCAAATCCAATCAACTTTTTCGCAATAACATCAAATGATTGCATTGCCGCTTATTTTATTGGTTTATCGCCCGAATTAATTGCTATTTGATTTTGAGCTCAATTGACTTTTAAGCTTAATGCCATCAACCATCGCTATGAAATAGTAGTATTGTGGGTATGTGGAGTGCCGTAGCGAGTGTGCAATTCAATGGCGAAACACTTAAGCCTCAAGCATTGTCGAATCCAGAGTGGGCACTTAATAATTTCTGCCAAGTTACAATTACAGCCGCGGATGCGCTTATCAAAACCGAGAAGCGCACGCGTCTCATCCGCATGCATTGTTATGGCGTATAATTGAAGTCGCGATTTGCATTCGCAACTCATATACACGTCCGGCGCGTACATATTCTTGAAAGCGTGTTTAAGCAACAAACGCACAACATCTTGCATCGGGAGTAAGCAATGCGGCATGATGCAGCAGAATACAAGTTTAATTGCAAGTGCACTTACTGCATGCAATCTCCGCGTTCGTTAGATTATCAGGGTTTGTTATAAATATGCTAGCATTGCATCTCGGCCCAGTGTTCATTAAATTTCACTACGATATCAATATGCGATCAGCTTAATAGCCGCTCGTGTTACTAATTTGTTTACTTACTTTCCAACTCCCCGTGCCGTGCGTTATTTGTCAAAGAGCACTTTTTCCCTCATCATTATAAGCTCTTAATCCACACGCTTTGCCGCATCTTAAGGATATTCCATGTGCTGCTGTTGCTGCTGCTGCTGCTACTAAACCACCACACGATATATGATGATGATGAGATGAGTTGTGCGAATGAAGGCAAGAGATGTGCGTGGAGCAAGAGGAGAGAGCAAACGTTTTACATTTTACCTTTAGCTTAGTTGGCTGCCTGCCTGGCTGGAGGGCAAGTGCACTATTTCATTAAGCTGCACGTGTGTTGTGGTTGCCAGCCTGGCAGCAAAGCATTTCGACATTAAATTACTTAAAACATAAATTGCGTTCATCATCGTCATTAGCATCATCATCATCACCATCATCGTAGTCATCAGACCGAGCCGCAGCACGAGTGCGTACAAAATTACTTACGCGCTGCTCTATTGACTTTCAACTTCAAGTTAAATATGTAAACGGATTAATAATTGAATAAAAATATGCTTCTCCAAATTAACTCTATCTCATCTTTGCTTAATATCTTACTTAATCCATAAAATTTTAAAATCATGCCATTTAAACAAACATCTCCGATTGTCGTAAAACATTTACTTAAAACTTAGGAATTTTAGTGAGAAAAATACTAACAACTCACGATTCAAGAACGGAAATTCCATGAATCTGTAATTAAAATAAAGAACAAAATTATTCACTATATACTCAAGAACACAAAGAATGAAGACATAGATTATAAAGTTAATTAAAATAATATTGCGCATAGAAAGACAAACATTTAATTTACAAGAATGCGCAAAATGCAAACTGTTGTCACTCTGCAAAATTACATTATTTGAGATAAATTTCAAGAATTTGACTTGAATTACGCAATAACTTGTGTTTGTCGCCATAAAACTCATCTCAAGTTCGTCGAGAATTACGACAAGTTGTCAAAACTTGTTAAATATCTGTAAATTATTTTAAATTACGTTTAAACATCACATGTAATTATTTATTCATTCAATACACGCTCGCCTGCGAACCATCTCAAGCCACAGATATAGAATTTCACGAAATGCTCCATGTTAAAACTATGCTTAAATATTTACCAAAAGTTAAAGTGCGCTTCTTACACATTAATTAATATATTTACGAATACCCAACGACGACTTGCCACCCCATCACAAGTCACTTTCGCATGACGAATTAAACTTGCTGAAAAGTCAGCAAGCACATGCCAGAAATAAATTGTTAATGCTATTTCGTCCGCTTGCGTGTTTCAGCCTGCAGACAAATGGAGTTTGGCGTTCAGGGCATCTTTGGCCCTTCGGACCCGGTGCTCGGCGCGCACATCCAGAGCATCTGCGAAGCACTCGATGTACCGCACTTGGAGGCCCGCATCGACTTCGAACCCGTGTCCAAAGAGCTTTCAATTAATTTGCACCCGAGTCAGGAGCACATGAACCGCGCGTTTAAGGACCTCATGACGTTCCTCAACTGGACGAAGGTCGCCATCATCTACGAGGAGGACTACGGTAATATTTCTTTTTCATTTCTGACACCACCACCGCCGTTCGCGAGACGCCAGAAAATCATAATTCAAAACCGAAAAACATGAATCCACTAAAGCGACCAACATTAATAAAACGCGCGCGGCGAGCAAAAAAAAATAACTATGCCTATTTGATGTGTCGAATGCAAATGGTGTGTGCACAACCACTTTGTGTATTTGATGTGGTGTAATGATTGATGTGCGTGTGCCTGGTTGAATGATTACTCAATATGTATATCTATTTGCTACATTCTGCACCATCAAAACTCACACATACATACCTATGTTATTGTTGTTTTTTGTCTTCCTTCTATCAATATTTGACTGTGCAATGATTGTTTTGATAACAGCAAAACAATATGCATACAAGAAGCAAACAAAGAAAAAAATATGCACACACAGCTCTCTAGCTAAGCACACAACTAACAACCACTCAACCAAAAACGAAAAAAGCGAGAGAAAACTGATTTGAATATGTCATCTCGCGACGCTCATTGTCTCCTCTGTACTTGCGCTCATCTCATGACGATGGGAAAACAATGGAACGTTTAACCGATGTGTAAATTTTTCATTTAGTCCCACTGGTAGGGGGAAAAGGTTAGCAACCCTTCGAGTTGGTTTTTATCTATTCTACTGCCTCCCTCTCTCTATCTATCTCTCTCTATCTTGTTCTATACTTACTAACTTTTTCTTCTTCTACTACTACTTACTCTATACTAACATATAACTAATGCCTAAACACTCGTAGCGTACGACTGACTCTTCAGCATACACTTATTATTATTATTCGTACACATTCACCCACGACTGACTACCAAGTGCCTGCTTTAGCTGTTTGCCATAACAAACATACATCCACACTCACGCACATACACTCTTCACTCCTCCAACCTGCTCTTATCTCTTTGCGAATGCTTTCTTTTGCTATGATGATGATGCCTGTCTGCCTGTCTCTACCGTCTAGTTACTGTTGATCTTCTTCTCGTGTAGTTTATTTTGCTAACGAGTGTACAAAACATCATGTTCCATGACTTTTTGTACGCAAAAAAAACAGGATAAATTTTAAACTTTTCTCCATTGCCATTTGCGCATAAATGCCACAACAGGAATCATAACAACTACCAGAAAAAAAACTGATGAATAATGAAAAGTTATTAAAAGTTTGAAATTTATCATGTTCATAACCAAATTACACACACAATTTTAAATGTTATGTAAATTTGCAAGCGCAAATAAAAATGGGATAAAGTTACAGCATGTATAAACGCTTTAAGAGTTTATTTGCATAAACTGCCCTCCACGTATCTTCAACCCCCGTCGTACACTTTTTCACTTTGCACCGGCAGCATCAAGTGTTGCTTATGCTGCGTTTTAAAGAAGCTTTTCCGGCATGCGATTTGTATGAAAATTATATTCGTATAATGTTAATAATAGTTATGCAAAAATTTAAATTTCGCAATGTGCCAGCATAAAATCCGATACATATTTTATAATCTGAGCAAAATATTGCAGGTTTTGGATGTAATTACGCAGGTTTTGCAAGTGATAAAATTCAATAAATAAGGCAAATTCATGCGCTGTCAATTACATATGTTCTATTGTAGTCGGCTTATAATTAAACAGAAGCCAATCGTGATTAGTGATTAATTACTTGCAGTGCGCGTGGAATTAGCTACGGTTGGAAATTTAATATGAATTAAATTGTCGATCGGTGTACATCAGTCATGCTTTGCTTTTGATTGTCAAATACAAATCAAATTAAATCGAAATGTTGCGAACGCTGGCGAACTTCATGGACTACGTATAGTAACATTAATCCGTTATGTATGAATGCAACAATAGTTAGAGAATATCATTATGCATATTAATTTACAATTATTAATCAAGCTTGTTGCATATCAAGAATTTTTTCAATAACAGGTCAAATAGAATGAAACTTGGTTAGATTAGAAAATACGATCAATATAATGAGAAAAAAACTTCCATAAATGAAGCAAACTTAATTGATATTAAATCAAATCAGGTCAAATCAAATCAAATCGAACGCAATTCCAATTACACACGTGATAGTTTGTTGCGTTACATGTCAGTAATGAATGTTGTGAACACTAAATCAACATCAACATCAACATTCGTCTCTTGAGATATTCACACTACATGCATTTTAATTAAACGAATATCGTATCTTGCAATCACAAGCAAATCATTATTTTGATATGCACAAAATTTCTATAAAATCCAATCAATTTATAATGTCCCTAGTCAATTAAAGACTAGTAGATTTAATTTCATTTATTTTATTAATTGCGATATATTTCAATAGAAATAAATTGCACTAATATAAATCGTTCAAATTTTACAATCAATCCCAATTATATATACCATAACACATGATAGAGACAATATAAAACGTGTTAAATTAATAATTAATTAAGTCTTAATGAATATATTAAATCCAATGAAACGAAATGATAAACACAAATTACCCAATTGAATTTAACGTTTGCTTTTCAAACAAAGTGCTTTTCACTAAATATCTATTTTATTTTCAAAAATATCATCCATATACTTGTTAAAAATTTTGTGTTCATTTAACAAAAGAACAATTAAACAACAAGTCATGAAAATTACTTTATATTATGTTTTTTTTTTCATTCGTGTCGTGTTTATTATTTCGTCGTTTTAGTATATTTTATAACATTTGTTTCTGTGACATACAAATTAAAAAGTAAAAAACGCACAGAGCGAATGTGTACATGACATAAACAGAAGCGCGGGCGTGCACCCAACTATTAGTTTTTGTATATATCTATATGAACAAAACGCAGCCAACAAACACTTTTTTATTTTAGTAAATAACTACTAAAATGTGAAATACGAAGCTAACTTGTGTTATTTCCATCGAGTCGCATCAAGCGCTCTATTTAATAACCCTCCTAGTTCATATTCAAAGTACAACTAACGTCGAAAAGTTAACAAATTATTCAGCTCATAAAGTAGAGGAATAAAATGGATATTTTTATCCATAAAAATAACATCAATATTTGAAAAAGTAGGACAACATTCAAAACGTACGCAAGTAATACCAATTTGTCCATTCGTGAAATAATAATGTCGCTTGCAAATAATACCGAGTTTCATGAACATTTGAAACGGGCGCGTGCTTGACTCGTCGAGGTAATAAATTTATATCGGAATCACATTTGCCTTGCCCATCTCAAGACGAGTGTGCACTCGACTGCTGCTCTACTCCTCCTCTCTTCGTGCAAGCAAAATGTTGTGTTTTATATATTTGTTTGTCATTTCATTCTGCGTCGACAGCAATGTTATTAAATGCGAATGCGAATTTGACTGCACCGTACGCGTGTGCAACTACATTCGGCACAATTGCCACTTATTTTACAATTTTCTTCCACTATTTTATAGCCGGCTATAGTCGTATACCGAATGCAATTTCGCGTTTATGGATTAGATTCCGTACACCAATATTGCACAACAATAAATAATATATAATAATAGTGATTTAATAAGTTTAAACTCCCTCGTGAAATTACAAATAGAAATTACAAATAGAACTAACAATATTGTAAAAATAATTCATCGTAAAATTCGCATTTGCACAAAATTGACTAACAATGCCAAAGAACGCATCTCAATTTCATTGAAATTTCGCACATAAAAAAGTAAAATCTGTGAACATTTGTGCGAACACGGTAAAGCTCTATTATATGTGCGGCGCACAATACGGCGGCGGGCGCGGATAATAATAATGGAGAATCAGGCAAAATGATGCGACATGCTTTCGCTGCTAAGATATTATATACGTTTTAGGAGCCCCGAAAGGCGAGCACGCGGCGGCCGATATTGAAAAACGTGTCACTTAACTTTACGTAACTTAATCTCGACGGATTACGCAATAAATCTCCATGAAACGCCAACTTGTACACATTTCCAATACCATCGCCGCCGTTGCCGCTACCGCCGCCACCGCCACAATCTCATCCATATACACGAGCATGCACTCCTCGCTATATCTATACATTCTATGAACATAAAATATTCGGAGACGAAATGCCTGCCGCCTCCCTAGTCTTTTGTCTTTTCTTCCCTTCGACCGCGCGCGAGCACCCAAGAACCGAGCCAACTAACCGAATAACGCGTCGAGCTGCTTTTGATATCATTCTATCCATTCGCGCTGCGAAACGCGACAAAGTTGCCAGAAGACGCTCGCTGAATTAATGAATATTATAATAGTATCAATTACGGATTTCAATCTTGCGTCGAAGATTTAAACTCGTTATAATCGACGTCCGCTTATACTCGCAATAATAATAATCCAGCGATGTAAAGTTGTAGACTTGGATTACGTATTTAATTCCTTAAATTCAAATTGCCTCCTTATAAGTCACTGCCAAATCCAGTACTTATTTTCATCCAATTACGAATTTAAATAAACCGATAACTTTCATATTGCATGATGAATTGCATGATGTAATTTAAATTTCAACTTTAAAATAAAATATTGCATGATGATCAATGGCTTCATATGTGTAATTTTCATATCGCATGATATTCACGTTTCAATCAGTGTTATATGCATTTACTCTTTACCAATCGTTCTCTCAAATATTTAAGCGGCTATCAAAGCGGTGCCAATGTCCACTAATGCAGCGCTCTGTTTGGTCAGGCTTGTTTAAACTGCAGGAGTTGGTGAAGGCGCCGGCAGCCGCCCGCACCGAGATGTACATCCGCCAAGCGAGTCCCAGCACATACCGGCAGGTATTACGCGAAGTGCGCCAAAAAGAAATCTACAAGCTCATCGTCGACACGAATCCGAGGAACATTCATCAATTCTTTCGAGCCGTGAGTACCTGCCTAGGCTGGCATATCTATTAAGTGGATTTCATGTTCCCCGTTGCAATTTCATTCGATCGAAATTGCGCTGCGAGCGTTCACTCCTCTGTGCCAGCGCGCACTGAATGATGCCTTTGATGAAATTTAGCAATAACGTAAACGGCAACCTGCGCGCAACTATTGATGCGTTTAGTTTGCACACTAATTGCGACGACAGAGACAAACGTTATTACTCTGTGATTATTGTCCACCATGCTTTGTGTGCATTGCAATTAATTATTAGCTTATCAAACTGCAACCGGCCGCCAGGACTACCTGCATTGTTGCCGCACGCGTCACTGAGCAATGCGATTATTATCTGCTGCGGTGTGATTAGTACGAAACGATATTGTCTAATGCAATATGTATTTGCACATTTGTTCAATTTCAAATCAAAATCATATTTAAAACTACATGTTGATCATGCAAATCAAAGGAACAAAACTCACAAGAGTGATAACAAATGACACTCCCCATTGAGAAGAGCCCATCATCACAGACGAAATCTTCAAATGCGCGTAGGAAACAAGTCAGAATATCACAGGTTTTTCTACGATGTTTGTCTTTTTGTCTCGTGCGTTTCCTTCCCGAGCGCACAAATCAACAAAGATCACATAGGACGACCTCAACGCGCCATCCAAAGAAAACTCACACAGGATGATGAGAGATTTTTGCAGGCAGAAAACTTGAACAAAACACCTTCAACTTTTGTTTTCAATCTGCGAAGCAAAAAAGCGAAATAAATAAACTTCCGAATCTTTTTCTTTCTTTCAGATTTTACAATTGCAAATGAACGACTATCGCTATCACTACATGTTTACGACATTCGTAAGTAGTTGCATTTCTATCTCCTATCGCTTTTTACGATTCCATGTACACGCAATTCGCGCGCGTGTATTTGCCAAAAGCAATGTATTAAAGATGAAAAATTGCCGCGGCAAAGTGCAGCGCGTAAACAGGAAGTCTGCAATTTGTAACTAAACATTTACGCCTTCATATTTTTGCATTTTCCTGTATTACGTCGTACGCGGCTGCTGTTTGTAGCAAACGCCAGCTCGAGACGCGCTTTGGCGCGATCTATGCAGGCGTTTAATAAATTGCAATGTGTGTTCTTTCTTTGCGCACTGCTGCGCCGCCGCTGCCGCCGTTGCTGCCGTCGTCTTGACGCAATGCAATATATTCGAAAGGACCTGGAGACGTTTGATCTCGAGGACTTCAAATACAACTCGGTCAATATCACCGCCTTCCGTATCGTCGACGTCGAAAGCAGCAAAGTCAAAGACGCGCTCGATGTCATGGAGAAGTTCCAACCGATCGGACATCAGATACTTAATCGCAGCGGGATCATTCAGGTACCTAATTGCGATTGAATTAAATATGTATGCAAAGTATATGTTACCTAATCGTTTGCGTTTTCAGGCCGAGCCGGCGCTCATGTTCGACTCGGTGTACGTCTTCGCCAAGGGTCTCTCCGCGATGGAATCCGGCCATTCGATCAAACCGATGAACTTGTCCTGCGACTTGGAACGGCCGTGGGACGATGGCCTCTCGTTATACAATTATCTGGATGCAGTGGTAAGTCAGTAGTGTGCACGCAGCTATCAGGCGTGAAATCTTTCAGACTCATACGATTTCGTCGCCGCCAATGATGATGACGACAATGATGATGGTGCCAGCACCGTAGAAAAGAGCATGACAATAATGATGATGATGATGCGAGAGGTACAGACGCATCACAAGTGAAAGATGATGATGATGATGACAAAGTTGCCTGCCAATTGAGAACGCGTACAATTTATTGTTTTTCCATTTTCTAATTTTGCCCTAATTGAAATTTGCTACCCCTAAGTTTTTCAACATATAATCAAGTCTTTCAATTGCTTAAAGTAAAAAAAACACCTCGTTCTTTGGCGAACGAAAAACAAGGAAAACTTTGTAAATCCGTTTAATCGATCGCGCATCCTTGTGAAAACTATCTGCGCTCTTGTGCATGCGAGCTTTTTGTCGGTTCTCGTTGTCTTACGATCCACCGCGTCGCGTCGCTAAGTAATTTCTTCGGCTAATGCATGCTCGCTTGTTTGCCACTTTGCGGCAAGTTGAGCATCAGCAGCACACAGCCCTGCGAAAACCGGCAAGTAAAACTCCTATAATGTTAATGCATTTTCATAATGCGCTCTATTGAAATTACAAAGCAACATGCTGTTTATATTTGCATTAAACTTTGTAATCACGTATCTTTTACGAGACGTGTGCCGCGGTGTTTCTTTACCACCAAGTACGTAGGTATTATTTAACTAAACTAAACTAAATTTTCGCGTTTAAAGTCTCCGAAATTTCATCAATGCTTTTGTTTGAAATGAGGGGTTTCAATAACTCACCGGGGAAGACTTTTACTTCTTTCAGTCAATAACATTCTTTTCACCTAATTTCCTACTTTAGATTTAGTCCTCCGCCTCCTCGCCTAATTTTTCTTCCGTTTGCGACTTCCTTCCCACTGCTCGTTTCCCGCTTTTCGGTGCACACGCTGCTCCTTAAAGTCGTTTCACCCCCCTCCCTCCGCACGACTGATACGTCGTCGCTCCTCTCTCGTTACACTAAATATATTTCAGCGTTTGCTTCCTTTCAGCAGCCTTCCGGCAGCAGCGTGCTGAATCCCCCTGCCCGTTCTTTATTCATTGACGGTCCAATTCTTGTTTGCCTAATTTACTATCGAATCGCGCGACGCAAAGTTCTTTGCGAGTGTGCGTTTAAGGTGTGTGCGCTATGAGACGCGCTTTAATGATGTTAGACAATTTCCTGTTGCGCTCCATCTCGATGTATTCTCGCCGACGACATGATTCAATTTTCAGACGGGCCTCCACGGACTCACCGGTAATCTCGAGTTTAACGAAGGGAAGCGCTCCAACTTCAAGCTGGATCTGCTCAAGCTCAAGAAGGAGGAGGTGCGCAAGGTGGGACAATGGACGCCGTCCGGCGGGATCAACATTACGGATCCGAATGCATTCTACGAGTCGAACGCGCCGAATATCACGCTGGTCGTGATGACACGCGAGGTAAGCAACCAAAAACATACTTGATCGAAAACGAATGCCAAAGTGCGCATCGACAAATAAATCTTATTAACAATGGCCGTTGTTAAGCGAAACGCCTTCTTTGCACCTTGTGCGTTTGCTGCGATCTTTTTCGGGTGGCGTTTTGAATAATGGGGTGCAAGTCAAAAAAGAAACGAATCTCGCAAGCGCCACCGCCGCCGCCGACTATTAATTCATTTTGTGTATGCGCACCAAAGCTCTGAGACGCAGAGCGCGCATTCGTTCGTTCGTTTATTTGCAGGCGGAAGCAACGCTGACAAATGGAATAATTTCGAGCGTCCGTGCTCGAATTATTTATAGACACTTCTTCTTTACGCGTTATTCAATTGTCAATGACGTCGCCGTCGCAGCATTGTGCGAATAAATAACTGATGACAAAGTGCTTTCGAGTATAATCAACAAAAATGACAATTTTGATTGGTAGAATAAATTATAGCCGATAATTCTTAGCGTGCATATTCATAGAAAATCCGGAGAAAATTATTTAAAATAATTTCTGCCGTTTTATAGAATGAAATATTGAATGCATTTAAAATTAAGTGAGTTTGCTATTGTGATACGCTCATTTATTTCGAGGTGGCTGCGCGCTGAAAACTTTGCCGCCTCCACATTCGTTCGTTTGCACTAAACTAGCAATGATAAATCATCGAGTCCCGTCGTTGGACGTGCACTGTAGAACACGCGTACGTACACAGAATCACATAAAACAATACAAGACCACGGACGCGCGCGCGCGCACGAAGGCGATTCTTTATAACGACGTCGAGGACGTGAAAGGAGCGCACAAGCGGCGCCGCTCCACGATGACGAGTCATGAAATAAAAGTCAGATTGCAATTGCAGCTAAATCATTGCACGTTTTTCCACGCCTCTAATTTTCAACAAACAAGCACTAGATCGAAATAAAATCTCGTACGAAAAAGGATCAAATCAAAGCACGTACACTAAACCTTATGCGCTTAACAGAAAATATTCTAATTTTCCTAGATTCAAGTAAGGCGTGGTAGATTAAATAATTGTGTCCTAAACTAAAGCGAATGAAAAATTATCCTAGGGCTTTCTTGTATTCTTTGCATTTTATTTCATTTGCGTTTGCTTTTTTTATCCTTTCGTCGACCGAAAAAGTGGAAACGCAAAGTAAATCCGCGATAAATCAAAATGTCAGTGAGCATGTGCCATAAATTGAGCGATTGTTGAGAGCGTGAGCGCGCGCGCGCGAGCATTGCTAGTGCGAATAATTCGATTTCGAAAACAATTTCGTACCGTCGAGGATGCAAAATAACACACAGCGATGCGAAGAACAGAGCGACGCGCAACGAAAAAATCGACACGCAGCGGCGCGTACCACTCGGGTGCACTGCGAAAAAAACGTAATTTAGCTCATCCTTCATGAAGTAGTGCGCTGTCTTGCATGGCAAGATTATACGAACACGCGTGGGATTTGCCGTTTTTTGTGTTCGAGGCAAGAAAAACTTCGTACCATGAAAGAAATTAGAACATCATGAGAAATTGTATGTATTAGTCGTGATAACGTATATTACGATGATAAATCAATCAAATCGAATGCGCTTACGGGCGAGTCAATTTCGCTAAGAGTGAAAAAGTGAGTCTAATATAATAATTTATAATCCTACAAAGCCATGCACACAAAAAACTTCTTTTCCATGGATAGCGCGCATTCAATTCTCCCAAGTTAAATACTTACTTATTACTTTTTCGTCAAAGTAATTTTCACGCAACGATATGCACTCGTTGATGACATTGAAAAATGTCAGCGCGCTCTTCAAGCAAACTTTGAGCGCGCATTCATTGCAATTACAATTTCTTAGCGCGAGGTCGTTGCGATCTCGCTATGAAAGGATTATTCACTTAAAAAATACACATTTATGCATTAAGTCTCTTAAGTTTTTAGTTTTTTCCTCAACCGGTTGGGTTGGTTGGCAGCGGGCGCGCGCTCATTGGAATTGAGGCGGACGAGAAGAGCGGGTAGCAAAAAAGTGAAGCGACACAACGACGTCGGCAGCAGCGGCGCCGCCGTCCAGACAGCACACACAAAATGAGCGCAAACAACGCGAGTAAAAAAAGATTTAGCGCTACCACCGCCGCCGTCGCCGCTGCCGCCTACTACTTTGAAGTTTCGCCTGTATATGCGCTCGCCACGCAAGCGTTTTACAAAATGTATTCAGGAGATTCTCTCGAGCGTTCGCTATCCGCTCATATGCATGTATTTCGAAAATTAATGAGATCAACTTATGCCAGAAAATCTGGCGTTCCTGAGGAAGAAAAAGACGAAGAAAGCGCAAATTCGCAAGCAAAACGCGTAGAAAATCAATAATTTACAAAACAAAGTATAGACAAACAGAATCGCTTAATATCAATTCGTAAATAAACTGTAGCTGCCTAATTATTAAAGCGAAATCTTGTTCGTCTTGTCTTCAATCAAATTGATGAGGAACCGGTCGGTGGTTAAATAGCAAATCAAAAACGTCTTCGGCCGGATGAAATGCAAATAAATTAACGAAATTACCATCATCGCTCGCGTTTGCGCAAAGTTTTTCATAATTTTATGCGGCTAGCAAACACGCCACTTTGACTTTGGCCGACCACGAGGGAGCGAACGACGGCGACGTCGGGAAAACCGGATGAGGTTGGCGTCTTTGGCCGCTGTACTTTCTCAAATATGTACAAAGTGCTTCGGGGCGCTGCTTCTGCTGCCACCACCACCACCACCAACGTCGTTGCTGCCGTTGCCACGAAAAGCGATTCCGGAAAGGCATTTTCCAATATTATTCCGCAGCGAAATAAATTCTTAATAAGTGAAAGAGACCCCACTGATGAGAGCGCCACGTCCGCCCCCACAGCATTATTATTAGTTAATACGTCCTAATACATTTTAGAGATCGAAGATTCAACCGGCCGAATGATAATTACGTGCCATATTCCCACATTTCACGTTTACTTTACCCCTTCAAATTCCATCTTGCAAATATTTTTGGAAAAGCTTCAATTGCTTAAAAACAAGCGAAGCAATTTTTAAACTTCAAAACGGAATTTATTAATAGAAATTTAGTATACCTGAATCTGTTAATAGAGATAAATTCATTCGTGCCTAATGAAACATAATACAATCACCGTATTGATTACAATGGGCCTAGTGTGGTGAAATTGGTAATTTAACACCAATAGAATTTCTCCTTCAATGAGTTTCCAAAATCCAATGCAAAAGTAACATAACGTTAACGTTAGAGCAAAATTTCGTTTAAAATGCTCAAAATTTTATCTTCAGCTTTCTGGTTGTGCTGAGTTGGACGGGATTAGAGAGCAGCCGTGATTTTTTATTGAATTATCTATCGTCGAGTCGTAATTTCTCGTTGTCCCAAGCTGATACACATTGCTAGAATTAAAAATATGTTTGTCACTCAAAATTATTTCAGATTTATATTATAAAACTCAAATACTCCTTTATTTTCTCGGCCAGTATCCAGGTTCCGACTTTTCAAAGACGTCATTATTCAATTTCACCACAGTTTCTCCTTTTCGGCCAATGTGCTTTCCACCAATTCTCAACTCTGACGTTTCGACTTTTTACGAGTTTAAATTAATCAAGCATCAAAAATACGCATGCTATACAATTTGTTTGGTTTCGCTGTGCTAATCATGACGTATAGATTCTTTTATTTCCATCTTCAGGAACGTCCCTACGTGATGGTGAAAGATGAGAAGAATCTGACGGGGAATGCGCGCTACGAAGGCTTCTGCATTGATCTCCTGAAATGGATCGCCGGACAAGTCGGATTCCAATACACGATCCGCCTGGTCCCGGACCACATGTACGGCGTCTTCGATCCGGAGACGAAGCAGTGGAACGGCATCGTGCGCGAATTAATGGAAAAAGTAAAGCAGCAACCAAGGCCCCCACTTTTGCATTTTATATATATTTGTATCTTTCTATTTGCCCTTCTTTTGCTTCTTCTGGTCGGACTGGCACCGAGCCAGAAGCAGTAACGCATAAAATTCGGCAAACTTTAGCAAACCTATCCAACTATAAAACCATAAACAGCTGCAAATATAAACAAACAACTAACGCTCCTATTGATATTAATGTTTACAGAGAGCTGATCTGGCTGTTGCTTCAATGACAATAAACTACGCGAGAGAGAGCGTGATCGACTTCACGAAACCGTTTATGAATCTAGGCATTGGCATTTTATTCAAGGTGAGTATTGCGGCTAGGTGATAAGTAAACCCCTTCGGAGGAAGACAATGTGTGTGGCAATGTTGTTTTAAAAATGTGCACAAACAGTCAGTGAATACTACCAGATAGGTGGGTAAAAGGTGAGCGTTTTAAACCGATTGTATCCAGGTGCCGACGAGTCAGCCAACACGCTTGTTCAGCTTCATGAATCCGTTGGCGGTCGAGATTTGGCTGTACGTGCTGGCGGCGTACATGCTCGTCTCGTTCACGCTGTTCGTGATGGCGCGCTTCTCGCCGTACGAATGGAACAATCCGCATCCGTGCCATCAGGAGTCGGACATTGTCGAGAACCAATTCTCCGTGTCGAATAGCTTCTGGTTTATCACCGGAACGTTCCTTCGCCAAGGCTCCGGATTAAATCCGAAGGTTTGTCGGTCGCGCGAGCCGCTTTTTTCGCAATCGATACACTTCTTGCCAACTCTCCGCTCCCATGTCTTCTGTACTTGACCGGATTACGCCTGTCAACTTGTCAGCGCCAAGCTATCTCATGCAATGAAACCACTAAGTGCATGAATACATGTATTACATTTCTCGTTGATCTCCGCATTTAATTATTTGATTTTGCGTTCCACCATCAATAAAATTAAATTATTGCTAGCCAGTAGCAATCGCAATAATCTCCACCACTGGCGGCGCCACTGAAGAGGAAGAGAAATATCAAATCCTTGCAGGACAATTTACGAGAGTACGCTGAAAGCTCGAAATGCGAGCGGTGGAAAATGGAAATAATAAATTTGATTCGTACATGGGCATTAACTGCATGACCACGTAATGGTCCTGTTAAAAGTACGAAAACAACGTGTGCGCACGCTTCTTTTCATGACAACGCATGTGACTCTTCAGGCCACGTTCTGCATGTTGAATGCAAGACCACAAACAAACAAACTAACGCCACCAGAGCGTACGCAGTTGTAATTCATAGTAAATAGCTTTTTGGAAATCGCAGCTAACTATGTTTTATGTGCTCGCATGTTTTGCGAGTCCGGTTGCCAATAAAGCAAAACACTAAAGCCGTGCTTCATGCATTGCGCACTTACATTGTGTGCGGCGGCTGCGGCGCTGTATTAGGCACACGTGCGCATCGGATTTTGTGAATGGTGTTGTGGGCATTTTCGCTTATTGGCTCATTCATTTCATCATTCGAATTCAATTTTGATTTATTTCTCTTTGCACGTTGTTGAAATGCAAACGCGCGTCGGGGGACGCACGAAAAACAAAACAAAAACAATGACTGAAACAAGAGCGACCGATTGGAATGCCACCGATGCGAAATGCACAAAACAACTGAATTTACCACACACTGATTGAACATAGGTGTCGCATGGTTGTTGATTAACCTCAAAATGAATGCTGGCTTTGATGTTAATGCGAAATTTTATATTCATTTGATACGCGTTGCGATGATGATGATGATGATGATGAATTCAAACACTTTGTATCAGTTGTAGGAGACACAATGATATAATTTCCTACGATGTCCCATGGGTACGCGAAAGGGACTAGGATTGTCCGGCATGGCGTAACCAAATTAAGCAACCTCCATAACACATAACGATATATCGTCATAGCTGTTGGCTTAACCAAGATAATCTGCATTATCATCACCAGCGAACTTGATTAAGTCACAGGATTTGCTACTAGTTGGTGCTTAATTGAATGGGTATGCCACCCACCCAACGAATGACGCTGAGTGCAAACTCTAATTCCTAATATTTTGCAACAATGCAACCACTCCAAGTGTGTAATTATATATAGAGGAAGCATTTGAGTTTAACATTGACTTTTTTCCATTGTACAAGATGTAGCCAAACAATCGGATTTACTTAGCGAAAGAACGCTTAATTCAATTATGTGTATCGGGTAGGAATTTATTAGCGAAGGACATTAGGTCACTCGTGCTCCTCGTCCATTTCGCATTGCGTTCGTTCGTCGGACGCGTTGATAGGAAGCGCGGAACAGAGGCGGGAGTTTAATTAAAACCTTTTTCTCGTTTTCCCATTAGGTGAACGCGCGCGTCGTGCACTATCAGCCGCCGCAATACGTACGCGCCTGCCTCCTGGTCGAATTGCATTTGCTGGACGTGCACTCGGAAAAGTTGTAATCATGTGGGCGCAAAAACGCGAAAAAATACTCGCGACCGGAATGCGCATTTATAACTAACGATTGTTCAAAAGAGGCTTGGGTCATTTGTGTCGCTACTTTTTGGTATCTTGTATAATTTATGATTCTTTTCACTTAACCTAAATGTGCCGGCACATAACACTTCGCGAATTCTTGTTGGTATATCACAATAGCGATAGCGCCGTCGTATCCATATGAGAGATAAATAAATAATTAGTATGTCTTCACGTTTCAGCGCGAGCCTGGTTAATCCAATTATTCACTCAATTATTATATATTCACCCTCGCTGATCAGTTCAATAGCCGCACAATGACAACTATGACATGACAGCGATCACAGTAGGTGCAACTAATCAGTGTTATCAACCCCTTAAACTTAAAATCGCAAGTTGTCGACACAGTTTACTACATAATCACGAAATCAAATTATATCGAATTTGAATATTTTTAATGAACAAATTTCGAAGCTGTGATAACCCAATTTATTATATAACATTTATGCGACTGTCATTCGCATAATAAGAACGCACGCATAAATGCGACATAAGAAAGGCGGAAATTCAAAACAATTTAATTTCGGTAATAAGCCCGGATGAGTTTTTAATCGCATTAGAACATTGCGATACGCATCCCATTGTTGAAACAATAACAGAGCAGAGCACACAAAACAAGGAAATGAAACGCTGAACAAACAGGAATCACAAGTTATTATCTTCTTCCCTCGTGCGTTCAACAGAACAA
Source organism: Anaulacaspis nigra (assembly GCA_030264675.1). Taxonomy (NCBI): domain Eukaryota; kingdom Metazoa; phylum Arthropoda; class Insecta; order Coleoptera; family Staphylinidae; genus Anaulacaspis; species Anaulacaspis nigra. The sequence goes on from JARJDV010002044.1 coordinate 58,757, forward strand.
AAACAGGTGTTTGCGCTTTCATTGAATCCAATTCGAGATATTTAATGTATGCTTTGGCCGTATCGATTTGTTTAATTTCATTGTTGCCATGTTGTTTGTTGTTGCATGAAACTCAGGTGCCGCGTCGCGTTCCTCAGCGTCTTTTCTCATTTCTGAATCCGCTCGCAATCGACATCTGGTTGTACATGGTCGGCGCATACCTTCTCGTCTCAATAACCATTTGGATCGTCGCCCACTTTTCGCCGCACGAATGGCACGAGCCGGAACTATGTGACGAGTGCTTAATTAAAAAATATTCGGGGAGCGAGTACAGCGATGACGACGATGACAATGATGATGATGTGCCGCCCGAATGCTGTGGTCATTGCCACGAATCGGACTGTGCGAGTCAAGGTGGCGGCGGCGGCTATGAGGACGAATGGTGCGATCAGCATTCCGGGTCATCAGGTACAACATTTTTCTGTTAATAGCAGCAGTCACACCATTCGCTTAGCAAATTGTGAGATTCCGCACATTTTTCCTCTTAATTGGAAATTCGGCTGACATATCGTCCTTGCACTCGTCTCTAGTCCATATTTGCGGTACGCTCTTCATCACATTATTGTTGTTCGGTCAGGCATTGGCAGTGAGATCGAATGCAGGCACCTACACGATAACCAGCAACTGCGTAATCGCCATACAAGTGGCGTACGTGCACGTCAGCCTTGCGTGGATAATCAAGTTTACGGCAGTCGTGCACCGCGTTCAACCACGTTTGCATCTGATCCTTGCCTCCTGCTGGATGCGCACGCCACGCTGGAGATGCTCGAGAATGATTTTACGATCGCCAATAGCTTCTGGTTCGCTATCGGAACGTTGATGCAGCAGGGATCTGACTTGAATCCCAAGGTATCCTCGCGCTTCAAAATGCAATTCACTGTAATAATGCGGACGCGCACACACCAATTGATGTTTAATTTCACGTAGACCACGACCAGTGCTTTCTTAAATTTTAGTCTAAAATGTTACTGAAACATGGCGTCATGAATATGTAAGTTGGCAAGCTTGAATGAATATTGCAGCAAGCAATTAGTGGTTTCATTGTACGTTTAATGCTAGAGGGGGCGTTGGTTGGCAAGTAGTGTTGATTTTTGTTTATTCTCCCATTTGCTGACATGTGAACATTGCACAGGCGACCTCGACGCGCATAGTCGGCGGCATATGGTGGTTCTTTACGCTAATCATCATCTCATCGTACACAGCCAACTTGGCTGCGTTCCTTACAGTGGAGCGCATGATAACGCCGATTGAAAGCGCTCAAGACCTTGCCGAGCAGACGGAGATCTCGTACGGAACGCTAGAGGGAGGCAGCACGATGACGTTCTTTAGGGTAAATAGATATTTCCATCCGGTCAAGGCCACCATACTTATTCTTTGCTTGCGAAGGACTCGAAAATAGGAATTTATCAAAAAATGTGGCGATTCATGGAGAGCAAACAGCCCCCGGTGTTTGTATCCTCATACGAGGAAGGCGTTCAGCGTGTGCTCGAGGGCAATTATGCGTTTCTGATGGAATCCACCATGCTGGACTATGCAGTACAGCGTGATTGCAATCTGACGCAAATTGGCGGTTTGCTGGACTCGAAAGGATACGGTATTGCGACGCCGAAAGGCAGTCCTTGGCGCGACAAGATTTCTTTAGCGATTTTGGAGCTGCAAGAGAAAGGAGTAATTCAAATCCTGTACGATAAATGGTGGAAGAACACTGGGGATGTGTGTAATCGGGATGACAAAAGCAAGGAGTCCAAGGCTAATGCTTTAGGGGTTGAAAATATAGGTATTTTAAACGGAAAATTTAAATCCAATGAGAATGGCAGTACTTTTTAACTGTAGGTGGCGTATTTGTCGTTCTTCTGTGTGGACTCGCACTTGCTATTTTGGTGGCTATATTGGAGTTTTGTTGGAACAGCAAAAAGAACGCGCAGACCGATCGACAGTCGTTGTGCTCGGAGATGGCAGAAGAACTTCGATTTGCTGTACGCTGTCATGGATCACGACAACGTCCGGCATTGCGGCGATCGTGTACCAGATGCAGTCCAGCAACGACATATGTGCCCGCCGCACTGGACCTGCCACATTTGAACGGGGTAAGTACAGGTTATAAATTGTCTTTGTCCATTATCCTCTGCCCTTTTTTGTTGTTGTTCTTGCAAATGTGGGTTAGGAGGGTGTGATTCTGCCAATGATGGAACTGAAGAAGTCGCCAGTAATCAACTACGACGTCGACACCTAGCGCAAACTGTACTTTGCAGACACCGGCGGTGGTAATGTGGTCGGAGGCTATTCCACATTCATGTCGGCGTGCTCATCGAGTGCCATCCGCGATTGCTGCGGCGGACCGTCGAACGCGCGCCACAAAGCTGCCACGTTGAGCCACATGTATCGGCCGACGCCATACCACCCGCCAAACGTGCCGCCGATAACCGCCGGCGGAACGCTCGGCCGCCACCAGTTCGCCGCCAAGCATGCGGCGAGCAACGCGTGCGACGTCGTCCAAAGCAGCAGCGCCAGCTCCGGTGGCTGTGGCGGTGTTGGGGGCGATTCCACTAGACAAGACAACATCCTCTGGAAGTTTGATTGTGATATTGGTAGTCCGAACAATCCGGACGTCGTGACGCGAACACTGCCGGACGCAATCGTCAGTAGGACCACCACATTGTGATATTTAGATTTTAAACGAATGCAAACAACCAAATTACAACATTCATTAACATTATTATGCATTTAACACTACACTACTTCTTATAGGGGAACGAATTCACATTTTTGCTGTACATTTTATCTCGGTGTTTAACCGATTCAAATGAAACGAAAGCAAACCAAACCAAGCATTGCTCCGAGACGACAATGCGAATTAAATAACAATAATGGCAATCAACGTGTTGTGCAAAATCTAGGACAATTAATAAAGAAGGAATGATGTCAAAAAAGTTGTGTGCAAACAAAAAATAAATTAATACGAATCGGACTGATGTTTGTATAAAAACTAGAAAAAAAAAGACAAATGAAAAGTAAATATTCAATGTTATTTGTTGGTATTTCATATTTCGTACGTTTTTGCATTCGATTGTTGTGCGTTTGGAGTTTGAGTTTGCTAATATGCATAGTTTATTAACTGGTTACGAATCTGGCAAATGCCGAAGCGAAATTATTTGTCAAGCGCATGTGTTATTTATGCAAACGTTGATCGTGAAACTCTGTATTGAATTACACTTGTGTTTTTACGCGCCCTCATGCAAAAAGTATGTGTTTAATTATGTGTAATTCTCTCCGATGATCTGCGTTCGTTAATTCCGTCCATGATTGCAATCGGTTTTAATTGGCGATGGCGACGCGCACCGTTCACAAATGATCAAATGTATCATTTAGCTTTTTCATTCCGTGCGCGCACATTTGTCGCGTGTTCATTAAACGCTCTGATCCCGAAACTCTTTAAACAATTCCCGTTGCAATTCGCTAATTGGAAAGTTGTTATTTCGTATCATATTCATAAACTAATTAATTTAATGAGATTTGTCATGTTTCAACTACAATTATTATGCGAATTATGAATACATGTTGAATATGTTGAAACGACCCTTTTACTTTTGCGAAGAAATTAATCCTAATGGCTGCAAGAATGTTGCTGTAGCAGCAGTTACAAAAAGGAGGCCTTTAGACCCTCAAAGTTACGATGCTAGCAAGCATTACAACGATGATTATTACGCAACGGCGCGACGATTGCGTTGCTTAAATGGCCGAACCGAAATGTCAAGCTCTTTTCTGATAAATACATTGGCATTGTCATAATACCGCGACAGCACTTAATACCGCAATTTAAAACTTGCGAGGAACAAGCAGTCGAAACTGGAAACTTGGTTTAAAGTGGAATCGCGTGCATTAACGATAGCGAAACAAAGTTAAATGATACATTTCATCATCAAATAAACAATTTTAGGTTACATGATGTTTCAACTAATGACGATTCGACCCCGAATGGTTCAGTAGCAGAAGGTTAAAATATTAAAATTAATTTTTCTACGGATATTACACATATTTTCAATTGAGCAGAATACGAAAGCTTCATTAAATTAAATTAGGTAGGTTTAGAATAAGTTAATAGTTTTGTGCAGTGTTATAATTACATTTTTAAACATTTACACTATCTTAGGTTGGAATGTCGCTTCCAAAACCGGCCGGGGGTTGAATCGTCGCTGATGGAATCATTATGGAATCCAATTTTACATATTATTATAAACAATGATTGTATTATATTTATCCTAGCTGATTATATTATGTAAATATACCGAGTGTCCCAACTATATTGCACCATCGGATGTTCGCCTCTAGAGGTAAATTCAATACGACTATCTAAAGTAAGTGTCAATTCAAATTGCACCCTTTTGCAGGCGCAAGCATCACTGTTACGCTCTTTACGAGCAAGGTATTAAATGGTAAAGGATAGGTGGAACACCCTGTATATTTAAATATTCTTGTTAGTTGCAGTTTTAGCCCATTGTTTAAATATTCAATACGCAATTAGTTGTTACATAAATGCAAATATATCATTAGGCTTCTTAATTAATTCAATAACGTTGGCAACTATTTTGCAATGTTTATCCGTAATACATACAGTTACAGTATATATTTAATGTTAATGGTTGGTTGTATTGAAACAATATCATTTAACACTCTTAATGAGCTTCTCATTGCGCGCGAGAATTATGTCATTTAATGAGTTAATAACAACCGCCTCTTTTAATGGGACAGTACGATATTATTCTATTATTATAGCCATTGCATTATTCAGTGTTATTTCATTATGAAAGAAATGAAAATCATGTTGTAATATAAACGAATCAAATCCAAATAAATGAAATAATCAGTAAAACTGGCTTTTATTCCCGTTTTATTACAGTCATCTTGATTTTATGTCTGTTATTAATAGATTTGATGCATCCAGCAACTCGATTACTTAAATCACAATTCTTTGCAGTGAACAACTTTTTCAACTTATGATTTTTCGTATTTCTTTGCTAAGTAAGTATATTCTACTCCCATGTGTGAAGTGCATTGTTTGATTGGCGGAAAGTTGTTGGAACAGCGAGTGTTTGCCTTGTGAAAAGTGTATTTATGTTGAGGCATCAGTTTCACCCTTATGCAGCGTTTTTCGCCGCCGCCACAGCCGCCTCCTCGATATTACTTATTGTAAATTTCAGCGCGTTTCTTCTCCCCAGCGATCTCGCCGCCTCGCGCATCAACGTTCCCTCGGCTAACACAACAATAAACTGGCTCTCTTTCGCCGTCTGCCATGCTTGTCTACCTTCTTCATATTGTGCCGCCCCGCGTTTCCAGCAGAATAAACACGTGCAAACAGCATGAGACTCGAGTTTTGCCCCGCACTTCCGGCTGTATGAGGTTATTCGCACATGCATAAGTCAAATGTAATAAAATATGCAATATTGCTTATCAAACGAGCACCAATTTTTGTTGAGGAATTTATTCGAGACGCGCGTACAATGCTACCGCCTCCGTAAATGCCAAATAAAAGATCCCCAATAAACAAAACGGTGGCGTATCTTCCTAATTGCACATTCAATGCGCATGAAAGTCTAATTCAGCGCGCAACCGCCACCATCCAGCCAGCCAGCGGCGGCAAACGATGAAATGTCTAATGAGCAAAGTCGAATAGACTTTGGGCCAACGCGTTGCAAGCGCAAACTTATGCGTCATGCGCTAATTCGTTGCTAATCTGCAAAGCCGCATCGCGCTTCACTCGCTCACATGCAACACACGAAAATTTGTCCAACTTGCAATTCATTTGCAAAGCGTTAATTTGATTTTGCACTATTAAATTGAATGTTGTCCTGGATGTTAAAAATCATGTAAAGTAAATAGTATTAAAGTTAAAGCTGTTGCGTAAATGTTTAGGCAAGAGAAACAATGGAAGAACACGCGCAAAGTAGAGCAAAATGGTCTTTAAAGCATTCAAATGAATTTCGAACAACAACATACTTGCAAATGGCTGTGGTCCACGCGACGAATGAAGGAATGAATGTGCGGATGGAGCGCAATAAAACTTTTGCTTTAAACTTGACTGGAGCAGCGCGTGGCAGCTCAAAACACTCGTAAATGTTGTGGGGGTATTGCACGAGTACGATTTTAAATCAGAGTGTAAAATACATCAAAGTCATGTAGTTTTCTATTTACAAGC
>JARJDV010002055.1:0-103706 GCA_030264675.1 Anaulacaspis nigra
AGCAGCAGGAGCAGCAGCAGCAGCAGCGGCAGCCGTGCGCGCGTTCCCTCTCCTGCGGATCACGCGCACCGCCTCGGTTCCACCTTTGGCGCCCACGTGGCTGGACCGCCTCCGCGAGCCGCCGACTATTATGCGGCAGAGCACACACATTCTCGGCGGTCGCGAGCCGCGAGAAAGAGCGCCTCGCGGATTCGCATTGTCTGCTACTTCCCGACTATGTACAAGGCGGAGCGTTGCCAGCTAGACACCCACGTTGTCTCTCTGTTTCGATGTATGTATTCTCTCCGGCCAAGACGCCGCCGACGCCGAAGACGCGCGCGCGGGCGCCCCTTTGCGCGAAACAATAACGCAGCGCGCAATTCTCCCACCGCCCCGTCAAGGACCATTCGAAGGACCTTATTCTATTCCATTAGCCAATTGCAACAATACTTGTGTATCTCCTTATCGATTCATTCTCTTGGCTTGCGCGCGTCTTGTACGCGTCCATTCGTCGCGTCTAATTGGAAACACTGTCATTTGTCGTAGTTTATTAAAAGTACAGATAATGATTCGAGACGTCGCGTCAATAAAACGGGAAAAGGATGAACGTCGACGCGGCGCGCGCGCCCGCCGTAAGAGGCAAGTTTACACACACCGGCAATCAATTACTTACTTACGTTATACGTTATTATCCAATAACGGATGAATTAATTAGGCGCCTAATGCGGCTCAATAGCACGCCGTACTTTCTAACTGCACGTCGTCTCGCGAAGTGCCGCGGCAAGTGTGAGAGTGGCAATTAAAAACGCACTCACTTTACGTACGAGTCGTCGCTCTTGCTTGATGAACGAATATAATTACGGCTTTTAGTGCAAGTAGTTTAGCAGGCAACGAGATAAGAACGTCAGAAGAGAGCAGAAAGCAAGCAACCCCGGGGAATTTTTATTTTTGGCCATTAGATGAAGGTTTTGCGGACAGCCGTGCGCAGTTCTTCGCTGGGAAAAGGGCGCACGCGTGCAATACGCTCGCTGCTGCTGCTGATTGAGGAAGCAACCGCTTCGTCCTGCACGTCGGCGACGACGTCGACGGCTGAGGAGATAACGCGTGTTTGTGCTCGCGCGCGCGAAGTGATTATCGGCAGATGGGCAACTCTTCGGGGGCTATCTTGGGTCGCGACACGAGCGCCCGCTGGTGATTAATGACTTTGTGCATTAGGCATTGACACGGCGCATTGTCGCGCCCGCCCTTCCAAAACGCTTTTTTCGCCATCGCCGACGAACGAACGAATTTTTTAAAAAGACTTAATTGAATAGCTGTAATGTGAAAGCAGACGTCACGCTTTTTGTGCGCGCGTTCGTCGCGAATATCGCAAAAACAAAATGGGTTTGCTTTTTCCTTAACAGAAAAGCTAACATTTTTGAGGTTTTAGCCAGCAGGCGCAGAAAAACAGGGCATACAGGGCACACAGGGTGGAATAGTAGTACAAAGTGTTATTAAACTTGGAAGAAAACGTACCCGTTCGCACGCGCGCGCGCATAGAAGCGGATCATGCAAATATTATGAGGTTTAATGCACCACCGTGTAATTATGTTACGTATACATTCTCCCTGCTTGGGGAGGCAACAAATTATGAAGCGCTGTGCGCTGCGCGAAGATATCATTTGTTTTTGGTAGCAACCAAAACAGCATCAAACAGGATCCTCATTATGAACTTGCTTAATGTTCATAAAATATGAACTCCCCAAATAGGCGCACGCGCACACACAGAGATTCCGAAGGGCGCGGTTGCACTTTAATCCCCATGTTGTTGTGCCGGCGAAGATAATGCGGTTAACCCTTTAACTCCCTCGCGCGCAGGACGCGGGGGGGCGGCGGCGATGGATGCTACCCCTTTGATATTCAATCTCATCGCAATGTGTGTGTCTCTCCATGTACCAACTCGCTGTATCTATTAGCGCGTAATCATTTTTGAGGCGCTTAAACACATAATTCAAGTCTATTAAAGTATAACCTTAGTTTAGGCACGCGAACAGCTGGGAATTGAAAAAGGAAGCAAAACGAGACGAATGTTACGACACATTGAGAAAGAAATCGTACGCATCTTTAATCGTGAATTACACACAAACATTTTATGAATGCTCCTTCGAAAAATGCACACAACACAACTTCTTCCACAAGAAGTTGTTGAATGACTTTGGACCGGGTCCAAAAGCGTAGCGGAGCACGAAGGGACGATTTGTCTTTGGAAGTGAAGTGACCATTCAGTAGTCGATGATGCCGGATGACAATATTGCGCGTTTTTTAAATATATCTTGAGCGAGTTGTTTGTATGTGGTCGGTGGATTCATTGAGTTAATTAGAGCTTTTTAAGCGCGCGTTGTGTTGCTGCTTGCTGCTTGCTGCACTTGCCCACTTTATGCGTGTATCGTTAGCGCATCTAAATTTAAACAGCCGTGTGCACTTCCGGCAGCACTCACTCAGGACACTCGAAGAGTGACAATGCTAATCCTCTCAGCACATTGCATTTTTGCGCACGCGACTTCAGGTATTTTGCCTTTGACATCGCATTTTTCACCGATCGCGCGATCGGTCGATGTGAATATTTTCATAGGCGCACGCTTTTAGGGGTTTCATTCGCATTAAAGTGCTGGATAAAAATAACATAAACAAGAAGTAAGACACCTGAGTTTTATGATGGGGTATATTCTTATATTTTATTCGGCTCCTCCCGCCTCCTCCTTCGCCACCACCGCGGCGCGCTCTCGCGTTTTATGAACATCGAGTTATATGTGCGACAATAAAAGAACAAGAAGTTGGTGGCTTGCGCTGTGTGTATTTTTGTTCAAATGGCCAGCGCACGCTGCTGCTCGCCGGCCGTATATAAAATGTATAGAATAATTTATTTCTCGCCTGCTACAATTTCGCCGCATCACTTGAACGAAGCGCCAAGAGGAAGAATAAAAGTGCACAATTCGTGTGGCTCGGAGCACTTGCGCGCCCATCTTTCTTGTTTCGTTTTCGCGTTTTCTTTGCTCAGCGGCTAAATCAGTCGCGAGCGCACGCGTGCCCGAGCTATGTTCATTCATAATCTCGGCCGTTCTTCGCGCCTTGCTGCCTCTCAATAGTGCGCTCGTACAAACCCGGAAGACTCGGCCACCTTGCCAAAGTTCATTCACAGATGCGCATAGATCGCTTACTTAATTTTAGACGACGCCTATTGTTTAATTATTTCTGTACGCACGGCAAGCCAGATACGACTCATTACGGGACGAGCTTACTTTCAAATATTAATTAACCGCCTGAATCATGACTACTTTTACCAATCTACCGCGTGTAATTAAATGGATGATCATTTTAATTATGCCATTACGAGGAAAACTAATATTTTCCTCGCATAAATAAATATTAATTCATAAAGTGCGAAAATGACACACGACACGGCGTAGCAAATAAAAAATAAAACGGTTTATAATTAGATAACGTGCGTTTGCCAATTAAATTGATTGATCATCACATATCCGCGTTTGAGTGTCATTTGCTCAAGCGCTTTTTCCTCCTTTATACGAACATTTCTATCGGCGTTTTGCACGATTGCTAAATAAAAAGCGTGACACGCGCACTAATTGATAATTAATCAATTAATTGCATCGCCACCACCACCACTGCCGCCGCCGCCGCCGCCGCCGCCTGTTTTGCATGGAATACATATTTTAATAGCACTCTCGCGGCACGTCGATTGCGAACAAAACGAGCGCGCAAGTCATAGAAACTTAGTGCATATAATAATTGCATTTTTTATACGAATGCACAATGCGAGTCAAAAAGGCGCAAACACAAAGTGCGCACGGCTGATGATGAAAATGAAGAGGATTTTTATATGATTATGCCATAGGCGCCCCATGCGCAATGCATTTTTTGTATTCATCACTCTTAGCAGCGAGCCGAATAAAATAATAATGAAAAAACACAACGTCCGGCTATGCGCGAGAAGAGCGCGCGCGCGCACGCCACGCCGAGAGTCGGCAATAGAATGTTCGTTTGCTGGGAAGGCTCTCGAGAGCAAGTATAACGACGACTGTACCTACTCCGGGGGGGCTTCAAGTTGATGCACACTTCAGCATCTCGCGCGCCCGCTGCCGCCTGCCGCCGCCCGCCACCCGCCACCACTCTCTTTCTCTTCACGTGCATTTTTGCGCGCTGCGTTTTGTTTGTTAATAATAATGGGGGCGTCCGCCTCCGCGGTTTTTCGAGTGTCTTCTTCTCTGCTTCGTCCTAATCAGAACTGCGCTACCCGCCGCTCACACAATAGGGGCGGCCAGTCTTTTCCAGTGTGTCTGCGCGCTCGCTGCTCTCATTCAAAGCAATTGCACATCAAGAAGGCAGTCGAGTCAAGTAGTGAAATTTTTTGAAAAAGCCATTGCAATTGTCGGTTTGTAATGAAAACATAAAACTAATTCATTTCGTGTAGACAAAGTTTATGTAATCAACGTCTGCGTATTCGCTTTTGTCGCCGATGAAGTAGTTTACTGTTAATTGCACACAAACGCACGCGAGCAGCAGCAGTAGCAAAGCATACATTGTGGAATTCGTTCTATTGCGCGATTTGATTTATGACGAATTCATCGCGAAGACAGCAATCGCATTGACACACAAAAGACTTGCGCTCGTTTACTGCATTCGTGGCACGCTGATAATAAATCGTTAAAAAATAATTGCGGTTTGTTTCTTACTGCTGCTGCTGCTGCATACAAAAAAATATATCGAGAGAGTTTATTACTATTCTTTTCATAACTCCAAGTTTGCAGGTTATTTCGTCATCGCACATTATTTTTCAAATTTATTTTTCATCGCTATTCATGCCGAAAGATTAATTAGCCGAAACGTGCAATCGCAATTGATTGCCATTGTACACATGGAATTCCCTCTCTCGCTCTGTCTGCGGTTGGCTGTATCTTTGCAAGGCATTAAAAGATTCATACACGTAAAGTGTCAGCGCATTAAATGGATTGCCCATTATGCGTCTAAACAAGACGGAGAGCAACACTGGCTAAATCATGCGCTCAAAGAGCAGCGCGCAGTACAGTAACCATATTCAAATACGTGCACGCCGCGAAGAACATTAACGCATTGTTGATGAGGGTTGCAAACTTTGGCCCGGTAATCCATCATCATCGTGCGTAAAATAATTTGCATCATCGAAGAAGGCGCGCGACTTTATCAAAACCACATTAACGAATTTGAATGCCATTCAGAATTTTGCGACCTACTAAGAATAATGCGTGGGTGTATTTTCATCCCTAATGAACAAAAAAACATCAATTAGTGCATTAGTCGATTACTGCGATTGGCAAATCAAAAGGAATAATTCATTAGTAGTGCAGTGCTTTATTGTCATTTCCTGTTTGTTATTCGTCTAAGTGATCCCCAAGAATGAGTGCAATGAATAGCTAATGAGCGAAAGGTCAGAGGGTGGGCTAAGTACAATTTAATGCGTACGCATGGATCATGTGACATTATGCGACCAAAACACATCACCACCACCACGGCCTGCCATCGCCCGTATTGTATGACTGTGCGCGCGCGCGCGCGCTATTATAGCGATTCGGGTGGTTGTAATACGAAGGGGATTATTTATGCAAAAAGGGCATTTGCGCGAACAGCAAACGTATTGATACTCTTTGGCGAAGGCGAAGGCGAGCCTGAACGTAACGTGTGTTTTCGAAGAGCGCGTTGGGAAAACTGAGACAAGTGCTCTCTCTGATAGGGCTGTCTGTCAAAGTGATTTATGTGAAACCTATACCTCCGACTTTTACTTCTATACAAAGCAAGCTTTTGTATATTTGCACTTTCTTTAGGGGCTTAAATGTTATTTAGAAAAATTATGAAAAAATAACATTTTCATACGTGGCTTTTAAATAATATTATTAATGCGTATTTTTTGAGAAGTAGTAATTTCCGGTTTGTAGAAAACTCGATTAAAATATGTGCAGTAAATAGTAAACTAATTTCCCCTCACTTTGAAGTAGTCTCTCGCACATCTTGAAAAGTAAGCAAGAAATAATAAAGTTGAATTCTTTCACAAAGCAAAAACTAACACAAAGTAATGAGTTAACATGCATAGATCTTTTTGCGATTTCTTGTACTTTAAGTATGTTTCTTAAATTCTCTTGCTTGCGTGTTGCATCTTCGAAGCAGAAGACGACGACGACGAAGAAGAAGCAGAAGAAGAAGAAAGAGGAGTGAAGTAAATTGAACAACTGGTAACGCACGCTCGTGACACGAACACCTATATAAATTCACGCTGGCGACTTCGCGTATAATTTGTCTCTTATCGTGTAATTGTTTGAATAATTCATACTAATGGGTTAACCATCCTGAGATTTATGGCTACATCGATGAATCCTTTTTCTTCACGGTTTTTGTAAAGAAAACGTACATTTTTAGGATTGCTCATTGAATTCATCCCTTCGTAAATTAAATACGCAACGTGCCCGCGTGCCAGCGTGGAGTGTTGATATCATGTGTTTTATATTATTCACGCAGGAATGCAGCTGAAAAAGGGTAAAACTAATTCTAAATCTGGAAAATAGTTGACGAGTTTTCCTTAAATATTTTAGACAAAAAACGCCAACTGGAAGTGTGGCAAAGACCAAACATCCTTTTTAACGGGAAAACATACATTTCACTCAAAATACTTACGGGCGCTACCCCGTTCATTCTTTTAAGTGGTTTAAGGTAATAATAAGATGAATTTATAAAATTTACTCGCTGCGCGAGACAGCTTTATGTGCATCTTTGATCTTTTATAATCTATTTCGAAATTTCATACACAATTTCAACAGTGACGAAGAAGAGGAAAAAACTCCAAAACTCATCTTGTTTTATTTTAACAATAAAATACGCTTGATTCAAAGCGATATTTCAACAAGTTTTTGTCTAAACAAAACTGTGTGAGGACGAACAAAAAGTTGGGAAAAGAGTGCGCGCTTGTTGTTGGTGATTTTCTTAACACAGGACATGCTTTCGAGTCGAGATAATCGCGCGCGCGCATTGCTTGTAACTTAATAGCGATTACAAGAACTCGAAACGACGACGACGGCGATTTATAGTACGCGATGAAAGCGCGTGTTCCTCCTCGTAATGGACACTCTCCTCCTTTGTAAAACGACGTTCAACTGTCCGACGCAAAGTCCCAAGGAGTTGTTGTTGTGTTGTTTGTTCGGACGTGAAATAGATGTGCACTTTAAGGGTGATTCTTTTGTTTAAGGACTTTTTATTCATCTGCCAAGCGGGAAGAAAAATTGGGTGGCATTGTTTGCGTGTCTAATTTTGCAATAATCAACAACGGTGTCTTGGCTTCATTCGTTCGTTCGTTCGTTCGGTCTTTCTTCGGGATGAATCTAAAAGCATTTATGAATTATGTTTCCCGCATTGTGGATGAACGCGAGAAGTATTTTTACCGTGGCGTCCTTGCAACCAAATGAAGCGTTTGCGTTCTTTGTTTCACTTGATACGCGTGTGGACGCTCTTGACAAAGATGGAAATTGCGAGAGACTTGAGACTGTCACATGTTACCAATACACAACGTCGTCGTTCATATTTCGTATTTATGAGTATCGCGCGCGCACACATACACGCGCGATGCACGGTCGCGGATGGGATTTCGGTGCGCTCGTGTGCGCAATACATCGAAATATAAATACCGCATAGATAGATGTGTCGAATAAAGGAACGCATATTACGAAAAGCAGCGCGCGTGCAGCTGTTTGGTCGTTTTTGCCTGGTGCTGTGGGGAGAGAAAAAAATTAGTGACACGCCAAGATACGCAACGCCAAGATAGCGCACGCTTTGGTGATTATTATTATTTGAGGAGATTTTCACTTTAAATCTTTCCGCAGTTCACGAGGGCGTATGCGGCGGCCATCCATCAGCGCGAAATACGCTGTGTGCATTATGGGAGGAAATCGACCGAAATTATTATCCACGCCAATTAAAACTCTTGACGTACGGGTGTGCGCGTTTAATGCGCGTGTTGCTTGATGATGATGATGAGCGTGGCTGCAGTGCAGTGCGCGGCGGTTTGGTGTGTACGTTGCAAGGCACAACACACCAAGTCGTCGATGATGATGAAGAAGACGAAGAAGCAGAAGAAGAAGCAACACACGCGTGCACGAATGCAACAGCATCTTCCGCGTCGTACGCGCATAATACGCACATATTCAATGCGCATGTACAGTTAGGTTAGAAAGGTAGAAGTGAAAGGATCGTGTTTTATTCCGTTGCTGTGGCTGGCAACCAGCGTTAGGTAGCCGACAACAATAACATGCGTACACATCTTCAATGGTCAGTAACAATTAGAAATTTGCAAACGTGAAACTAATCGCACATTTGTATCTCTCTTCTAACTGTGTTGTCGCTTTGCGTATGTGGCATTTCAAGGATGCTTATTGAAAAGAATTGAGCAATAAGAGAAAGATTTTTAAATTTCAAGGATCACGAAATTTTTAGTACCGCATTTTCTTCTAGAAAATGAACTTAAATTTAACGTGCATCTTAATCAAAAATTAAAGTTTTAGACATCGTCTACTCAATAAATCGTCTCCAAATGCATCTTATAAATAGCTGGAATGCTATGGGATTTACTAATTCTCCTATATTGTTTGCGTTAACAACAAATGAAAATTATTACCTAAAAATTACTTTAAAACACATTTTTCTAAACATTTTCTTAAAAATTTACACGTCTTATCGTTAAGTGCGTCTTTGATACGAGAAATACGATCTTAGTGGTTGTCTATTTTTCAAGGATCAGGATAGAATTTGTGATTTAAAATACGAGAAGAGAGTTAATGAAGTTACATATTTTTGCATAAAACCCCTTTTTACTTTTACAAACTCTTTCCGCGTGTGTATCATGGAGAAATGCATTAACCACACTTTTCTCCAGCGTCCATGCCGACGGTGGCGGCGGCTAAGGTGATTATAAAAACATTAAAATCCGGAGACCTCATTGATATGCAAGACCGGCAAGGTTCGGGTGCGTTCACAAAGGAGCTCACAAAAGGACTTTACGCAAAGTGCGCCCTCTCGTACGAGAACGGACTGTGGCGGGCACTCAGCGCGCCGAGCGCAAAAGTTCTTCATCATAACCCTTGCATAAAGCGCAATATGAATAAATTATTATTCATTATAACAATTTGAATTTTTCATATTTTTTGGACTTGCGGTTCAATTTGCGAATGAGGTTACGAGTTGGTGGCGAGAGGAAAAAAAAACATATAAAACTTGCTATCATTTGTGGTGAGCTTCGACCGACTGATAGAGCGGAATTCTCCGGGGAAACTAAGGTTACTTACAAAGGATTAAAAGTGAGTGCAAGTCATCACCGTAAAACTCCCCGGCGCGTTTAGATTGGGTAACTTTGTAATATCCTCCGCTCATCCGTTTTGGAGGCGGCGTGTTAGGGCCGCTTAAACACTCTGAAAATGTCAGTCATTCGCATGTTGTCCTTGCAGTTTTCCTTTATGCCCGAGGAAAATCGTAAAATCGACATCGTAACGTCTCCCCGCAACTACTTCCACAAACGGATTATAACTTATTTGTCCATCACATCATTGACAGACGTGTTCTTAACCTGAAAAACATAACCCTCGCCAGGATAATTACGCAACTTTTCCGTGTTATTATTACATTTTTCTTTCCGGCTCGTGCGACGCGCGAATGGATGGCTCTAATCTTTTGTATGACTCTCTACATATTACCGGCTTTCAATGGAATAGAATATTCCCGAGCAAGGATTACGACTTATTGTAAGAGAGTATGTTTTATTATCAGCACACATTCGTGTGCGCGCCTCAATAAGAGGCGGAGAGGTGTTGGGGATGAACGAACACAAGACGAGGGATTACACGTTCGAGCATATTACAGCCGAATATAATTGAAGCGCGTCAATGCTGCGGGTTGGCGAATTGAACGATCTCCTCTCTTCCTGACGCGGTGCCCTGGCGTAAATCCAAACGAACGAGTGAGTGAGTGTGCTTTGTGGCTGCTGTCAGGGTAGCGAGTAAGTTCTTATCTCAACGACACACATAATAACCGAAGCTTTATGTTGTTTGACTAGCCGTTCCGGCATCGCATCGAGTGGTCGGCTTCGAAATTGTGCATTCACCTTTCGCTGAATTCTTAGATAATTTTCATTTTCGCGCATCGCGCTAAATTACGTTTCGAAAACGAGGTTAAATAATTCCTTCGCTGCTGCTGCTGCTGTTGCTGCGCGTATTTCCGTTCTATTTTCATATCTTGACTAAGAGTATTTCAATACTTTGCATCGTGAACCCCTTGCGCTTTGCTGAATTTAATTCCGAAATATTCATTCATTGGCGTGCGCCCAAGAATCAAGACGCGCTCGCGCTGGGCTAATATTACACGCGGGAATATTGTCTCTGCGGGATTAGAAGCGTAGGGAAAAATGTATACTTTTTGTTGTTGCGTTTAATTTTACATCCTACATGCTTGCTGCTGCTGCTGCTGCGCCGCGCAACAACTGGAAGTTCACTTCAGTTGACTCAACTCCCGACGTGCGCGAGCGCGCGAATCATGAATGAATTTATTCATACATATGTGACTTAAGTACTTACTTAGTTGTATCGCAAAAGTATTACGTACGATGCGCCTGATACCACCGATAACTGCATGCAAGTGCATCGACTACGTACTCCATTTTTTTCTTCTGCGCACCGATTATGTCACACTCGAAAGTTTTGCGCGCTTATGAATATTTCGATGTTAATTAGCCGAAGCTATTAGAGAGAAAAAAAGGCAAAAGATAAATTATTTTTAACGCGTGGAATGCATAATATGCTGCTGGCTTGAAATGAGCTTTAATTGGTTTGTTGTCTATTGCTAAACTTGTTGAAATAGCAATAGAGCGCAGCGAGCTCGTAAAAAATCATAAATTTGTCAGCGAAAATAAATTCTCGAATTTTTTTCTTCTTCGGTTTAGCATACAGTTGTACCACACAATCAGAAAACTAATTGTGTTTCTTGCGATGCCAAGTGGCAGTTATTAAAATATGCAAATTTATTTTGGTTTTTATTTCGGTAAATTATATTACGAATGCTTATTATACAAATTTGAAAATTCCTGCGGCGCGCGCGGCGCGCACTGGAAAAAGTAGAGAGTGTAAAATAAAGACAAGCTGTTTTCCACACTTGCGCTAATGAGTTGCGTAAAGAAATGACTTGGAAGAAAATTACGAGTGTAAAATAAAGGCACTAATAATAATATTTCATATTTGCGCCGTAGACACAACAACGAGAAGCTACTCGAAATGATGAATTATTAGAGATCCTTCGAGGCGCGCTCGCGCACTATTCAAAAACGGCGATAAACTTGTCGCTTTTTATAGTTGTTTGCTGTTGCCTTGTTTGCACACTGAATGTGCGATGCGCGGTGGTGAAAAATGCGACTATAAACCGTGGCGAACCTCCTAGTAAAATGCGATTGGTTTGAATAAACATGCGCGAATGCACTGATAAAATTGCACCGTTCGACATTACAAGTACTTTTGACAATTCGCCAATAATCGAATTCGTATCAATAAACATTTGGGAATTACATAAATGTGCAATTCGCCGTGCGCTTGACATTGGCCAGGTAGATAATTGATTGCGGCTCCAAGCGGCATTTTATCTAGGTAGACTTAAAATGTGTGTGTACTTAAAAGAGCAACGCGAAAAATTTCAAGAGAATATATTCGCATTCTTAAAGTAAACAAATGTTGACGCCTAAATTTATCAGCGATTGATAAATCATTTATATTGGTATTGTGATTATTAATGTCGTTTATTACTTGGCTACTATCGCTAAACAAATAATATAAATAGACATTTAATTTTGACAACATACACACATAAACATCGAAATAGTTTTATTTTCTATCAATTAGAAACACTCGGTGTGCAAAGATAAAAATAACTGAATTTTTCGCCTTTTTTCGTATAACATAATTTGTGAAATTATCATCAGCGACATGCAATGCCTATTTACACTCAACAATTGTCGGAGGAAAAAAAGTAGAGAAGCAGAGTAAGTAAGTAAGTAGTGGAAAAAAACAACAACAACTAAACGAAACGCAACCGAAACAGGAAACGTATTGTTCGTGTTTTCGATGGATAATTGTATTGGCGTGTTGTTGTTCACTGCGAAAACTCGCGCTGCTTCCTTTCCGAAGATGCTGTGTGCGTGCGCGCAGAGCAAGCGAGCAAAGAGCAATTTACGTTTTACCAGTAGCTGCAAACACTTTGTTTATTACGGTTTGCGCGGCCCCGATAATGAGTAAGAAATAAATGGTTTGTTCCTTTGCTGCTACTCTTGCGAAGAGAGTGCTTCCAGATTGATTGCGATTCGGTGTACGTAAAGCAAAAAACAAACGACACGAATACAACAAGTGAGGAGCGAACGAAGTGCGCTAAATAAAGAAAATAAACGATTGCGAGCAAATGCAAACGAAAGCACAAAGTGAAAGAGTACAGCAAATTCTCGCAAATCGCCACACACTGTCAGTCACCGCAGCACGCGAGATTTTGTGTCCTCAAGTTATTATTGATGAGTTTTAAAGGAAGAAAGTTAAAAAGATTATTTATTGTTTCCCTTTTTGGGTATAATAACACGTTGTTTTGAATTTATACGCAAGCACAATTTCTTCTGCTTCTTGAAGTCGTCGTCAACAACAACAACAACAACAACAACTTCTCTTGATGTTCTTTAAAGGCGCTGTTTTGTGCGCTTCGTGACCGTTTTGCCGAGCGTGTAATGAGCCCCCAGTGGTCAATTATGGGTGGACTTAAATAATAGTAGCAAATTAAACTTATATATGCAGATAGCTCTCTGCTTTATAGAGAAAGATAGTGCGCGCGTATCGCGAAATAAGAGCAAGAAAAACCACAGGCAAGGATTCTTGTGTTTGCTTGTTTGCAGTCGTGTAGCTAACCACAACAAGTTCATAGCTTACACCGAGTTAGTGTATGCGTGTATGTGTTTGTAATTGCTGCAGGACTCTCTTTGCAATTGATCCTTCGTAAGCGCTGGCTGTGCGTGTGAGAGTCTCAAGTGCAGCGCCAGTGTTAATGAAGGAACATTTCATTAGGGCGATACCGAATCTCGGCTTGCGCAAGAGCGGTGGCTTTGTAAATTCATAGGATTTCAATCGGGAGCATGTTCCTTTCAGTACGATTGTATCGCGTGATATTTATTCGGTAGTTATACCACTCACACACGCGTGCGAGATTCGTGTCGAGTACAATATCGACTAGGGGCGAGCGTACATATACAAATGCAAATAAGCATAAACATAAATATAAAGAAGGAGTCGAAGAAGAAGTCAAATCGTTCGATGTATCTATATGTCGTTCGATGTGTAATACACACATGAAAGAAGCTAAACTCACAAATACGTGTGGGAGGCGGGCGGCTTTCGATGTGTGCGCACGGGAACGCTATACGATTATTGTACATTTACACATTCGGCGCTCGAGTCGTATAAATTTTCTGCCTCCTGCGCTCTACGGCGGCTTCGATTGCGTTTTCGGTGGGCGCCCCTCTTTTCTGGCGTGTGCGTGTATTGATAACACTTATTACCTATCTATAATATTCGGACAACCCTGCTTTCGCATGCATGGGGGTTGTTTATATGCAATTCGAACGCCCGAACATTTATTGCTGCCTGTGCACTTTACAAATGAAACTTTAAAATTCATAACGTATGGACGCTGGCCGCACATAAACGAAAAGTTTGCGGAGATCTAAGAACCAACTTGGGAATTGGCTCGGCGTGCAGCAGCGGCGGCCGCACGCCCGCCGCACGAAATAAAAAAAGCTCGGCTTTTTTGTGCGCGCTCTCACAAAAATGTCATTTTCAAAGCAGAACTCATTGTCAAGAGGGCGAAATGAGCATCAATGGCGGATAGCGCGCTCTCGGCAGACATTAATTCATAATGAACGTGTGCACTTATATTTCCTTAATCCAACGATGACCAAAACGCTGCTGCACGCCTCCTAGAGTTACATCGCATGATGATGCTGCTGATGATGATGATGAAAACCTAATGGTTATATCTCTTTATGTCGTTGGAGATCAAAGGGCAATGGTTAGAGTTTTGAAGCACTGCACGCCGCGTTCTGTTGGTCATATCTAAGGATAGCTCTGCTAGCTAGCTGTGCTACCCCTTACGCACACATTTGTGGCTCGAAGGACTACACCGTGTGTGCGTGGCTTTGGCGATAGTTGTTGGTTATTTCTATATGTTTATTCATTTGTAAGTGAGCGCAATTTCGGCCATGTTGCAAAATGTGCATCGCGCGCGCGTGCACGCGGCTCTCTAATTAGCGGACGCTCGCGTGTGTGCCACGCTGAATGATGATTTAAGTGCTTCCAACTTTTGCATTCGCGCTCATTGTGTGTGCATGCGGCGCACAGCAAATGTCCATTTGTATGCACGCATCTCTTGCGGATGCGCGCCTGTGTGAGTAAGCGCATAAACGCCGAACTGGTTTACTTAATTTAATGTCCGCCAGTTATATAAAACGAAAAAGGCATACACCCAGAAGCAAGGATGTGTGTGTGTGTGGATGAGTAAAAAAATAGAGCTCGCCGCGCAATTGTTGCGGCACGCATCGCATACATATGCATAAGTTTACTGTTTGTCGCCGCGGCATTGTTGCTCACTCGGCGGCGATGAGAGGAGCAGCGCGGAGTGTGTGCGCTGGCTGGCTGATTATTGCCTTACTACTTTATTCGCCTCCTTCATTCGTTCGAGCTCAATAAAACGAAACCGTTTTTGTCGCCGCGCGTTGCGTTGCACGTTTTAAGGCGATTGCAGCAGAGGGAGAAGAAGAAGAGTGCGCTGCCTCGCGGTGTATTGCTAATGAATATTTCGCCGATGCAAGACAAATGAGTGGCAAACCGAGCGTCGGTGCTCGTAATCGGGCGCGTTCTTTCGTTTATTTGGCGTCAATGCGACGACACTGGAATGCGGTGCCCGTTAAAGTAATGAGCGCCCCAAGAGACGGTGACAAGTGACACTCAAACATGCATACATGCATGCATATATTCCAACGCATTTATAAACATTTCGTTCGAAATCAAAAAATTTCTCAATTACTTTCGTACCCTCTCCGTAAATTGTTTTTCGTCATTTATTATTTGTTAAACTCATTTGCCGAATGACTGTTCAAAAGTGATTCCTCCTAAAGGAACTGTCAATTCGTTCCTTTGCTTCTCTCCCGTTTCTCGCGAGAGTGTGTGTTACGTAAGAATGGCGTAGGCACAGCGCGAACGAAGAATTCGCCAGAAGAGTTATGTATCGGATTGTTAGAACAAAACGATGTAAAACAAGTAGGAAGTGCTCCCGGAGGGCTCGTAGAACACCCCCGTACGGTGCACGCGGCCGCCCGTTATTTGACTGGAAAATACGAGTGTTGCGGGAGCGGAGCGCGCTCGCGGCGTAAAGAAATGATGCGCACTGGGACGGCAATTTTTAAATAATTGACTCGAGTCCGGCACGAAAATGAATTACAGTTTGGACCTCTCTATAATCTACACCTAAGTACGTCATACGTTTTTTCTCTCTCGCTGCCATCTCGTTTGCTTCCGCTTTGCGAAATACAAGCGAGAGCGGAAAAAAAGCGCGCCGGCGTTTCATGTTCAACCTTCCTTGGCGCGATCACATTGCACACAAATCATAGAGAAATTGAACTCTTATTGAAATTTATTGTGCGTAATCAAATTATTTGAAAATTTTGCACTCACCGAGAAGTCATCGCATGGAGATGGCAAGCTCGAGACCACTTCTGGAAAAACGAAAAAGGTTTTAAATTAATCACACATTTATTAAGAGCGATTGGAGGATCGTACAATATGCTCATTGAGAGTTAACATTATGGAATATGTTATGAATGTTCCGGGCACATGTAAAATTAACACACGTTTACTATTTAAACAACAACCGCGTGCACGGAACGACAGCTTAAACTCTATTACAATACGCGTTCGATACGGTAACCTATACCTAATAATATTATCTATCAGTCTAAAATCAAATATGGGTATGGCATAAAAATGAATTGTTGTCGTATGATAAGCAACTGGGAATTGAATACATATACACATGTATACAGTTGCTGCACTAGAGTGCTGCTCCTCATATATAATTTTTAGTCAAGCAACATTTTTACGAAAAATACAAAACGTACTGCACAGTATAGTAGTATGCACATTGAGCGACGAATTGAAATAGAACACTTGATTGTCACTTTCCGTTGTATTTCCGGTCGGTGCGCGCATTTTTCAATTTCGCAAGAGCGCGCAACAAATACAAAACAAGGCGTCTTTGATAAAATGAAAAAATGCGCATAATCACTTGCCGAGTGGGATTTTAAAATTAAATATCCTTCTTGCCGATTGGAAATAAACGATTGGAAATAAAGCGAGATCGCAGGATAACGCCGAACAACGGCGACGGACGAGGAGAGAATGTAAATTTTATTTTGCATATGTGAATGGGGGAGAATTTTGCTGTTATGTTTTCGAGGGGTTGAAGAGCACGGTGCGTATTATTAAATGTCTGAGGGTGGTTCGCTCCCTCCTCGACGCACCTGTGAGGCGCGTTGAACGAATTAGGAAACAATTCGGAAACAATTCACTTGCTGCGTCTTGTGCAATTGAATTTCGCGAAACAACCCCTTTTGCAATTCATCAATTGAGGAAATTATTTGTAAAATGTGTACATATGCGGCGAGCAATTGCATAACAAGCAACAAGTTCTTGAAAATGCATACTGCATCCTCTCAAGTAGAGCAAGAAGGAGACGAGCGTATTCATTAACGTATGGATATTATATTTATTCATTCACCTGCGTTTGAAATTCATAGCACGTTTGTCGAGTTTGTTGGAATGAAATTCGAAACGCACGCGTAATTTTTATATTCGCATTGCGGAGAGGCAGCAGCAGCAGCACCAGAAGAAGAAGAAGAGAGAGGATATCCAATCAATTGCCGGGTTATCGAACATGCATTTGTAAAGTGCATATGCTGAAGACTTCTTCAGAACGCGTTCGTTGTCGTTGCGCTGCAGCGCGTCGATCGAAGAAATGTAAGAAATATAAGAAAATAATAAAAATACATCGCGCGCAATAAAACTGCAGATTAAATGCACTTGTGGGAAATAACAGGTTAATGATTCTTAAATTTTAATTTTATATTCTTTAACTCTTCTCCTCCTTCTTCTTGTGTTATTCTTCTCGTCGTCTTAAGTCGTTCTCGACTCAGCATCCACTTGAAAACAGTGTGAACAGCGCATAAAACGTTTCAACGTTGTGCATTGTAAAATTTCCCTAGAGTCTCTCGCTCTCTCTCTAATGCACTCTATCAATATTGAGTGTTGCCGATAATTTACGGATATTTCAATATTTCGAATGATGACGAGTGCATATCATTTCGCGAAATGTTAATTTATTCGCAGACTTTGTGTATGCGCGCGTGAAGTGAAACGAGATTCCTTAAAGTAATAGCTCGGCAGAAGCAAGGTGTTTCGAACGTAATAGTCGGATCATAAAACGATGATAGTAGTATTCGCATCTATGCGCATTTTTATTCGATTTCAATTCAGAGTGTGTTCACATAAAACAAATCCAATCCGGCGCGAGTTAATCGGAAACAAACAGAGTGTGGTGCGCATCCCGTCCATCGGTGCGTCGTGAGCATTCCCACCGAAAAGCAAAGCAAAGCTAGCGCCTTATTAATTCCAAAGAATTTGTTAAGTGCTTTCACTCCACAACCGAATGCGCAGCGCATTCTTCGTCAATCATTCCTCGTCACACATCAACAATCTTCATGCACTTGAAGAGCGCAAACATGATAAACTTGAATTTTGTACGTTTTTTCCCTCATCTCGAAAAATCGTTAAGATTACGCGCATTTATTTATCGGACGTTTAGGCTACGCGCTGCAACAAAGTAAAATTTTCGTAAATAAAGTCGTTATTTTTTTTCAGCGTGTTAATTTTAAAGAGGAGATAATAGCGCCGAGATAAAGTTATGGATGAGAAAAACGATCACGTCGCATGCTTTAACCGGCGAACGAACGACGAACGAAGAGAAATTGCTTATGCGCCGTGTGTATGAAGAAGGAGGAGGAAGACGCGAAGATGAAGTGTATGAGAATTTTCCGTATTATTTCTGCTAAGGTGTCCTCTCTATTTATACGAATATACATGTATATGGCAAGCGCGCGCGCGCGCGAGAGGAGCGGAGATCATCGCTATCAATTGATGGCGTATACAAAGGCAAAAGGCAACAGCACACGAGATATGCCTATGCGTACGCCATCGACGGCGGCGGCGGCCGAGTGAGCGAGCGAACCGCGTATGATTAATGATGCAGGAAGCAATCGGTTTGTCGGACACACCGCGTTGTTGTTGGTCGTCTAATTGTTTTTAGTTGCTTGCGCGCGCGCGAGTGTGCTCGATGCGACTCTTCGGACAGGCCGCATTACATGCTACAACGCTTGATTACACGCCTGTCTGCTTTTTACAACTCATAAACAACAGGCACACACCGTAATATTTGAAGAGTGCTAAACTTCTTCTTCGTCTTCTTCATCTTCGACGTTGTTGTCTTTAAATTATGTATTTTACGCTATTGATGAAATTAATTTCCACTTTTTTGCAAGGGGTGGTTTTTCGTCGGCTTTGTGGTTTGTTTGAGAAAAATGCGTTGCTACATACTTAACGAGAGTATGCGTTGCATAGTGCATATTTTACGAGTCGAAAGAAGCAATTTGTACTCGACCTGCGACAACAAAAGCGGGCGCATTGTGATCGCGTAATGAGACTCGCGTCCAAGTGCCATCCCATTCTCTCTATTCTTGTGCTCGAGCGAGCGTCGAGTCTTCTCTCGTCGTGTATTCTTTCGCGGCGTACACTCTTGAACACAACGCGCACTCGAGTAGGACATCGCGCGCGCTTCTTCCACATAAGAGTGTCAAGTAAAATGAGTTCCATTGTTTTCAACAAATTGCTATTGACTTTAAACGAAGCGCGGTGCGATGAGCGCGGCACAAACGCGAGCGAGATGAAGCGTTTGTTGCACAGCTGGTAACAACACAACAGCAACAGCAACAACAACAACAACGACGACTACGACGACGGCGGCGGAGAGGCGAAGAAGCGAGCGCGCGCACAAAAGAAATAACCGCATTTTGAAATCGAATCGACTTGTTTGGAACAATTGCGCGCTGCGCGTGTGCGTATGTTTTGTTGTCTTGCTGGCTGTACAAGGAATGAAGTTTTTAAGAAGCGAAGCACAGCACCAAAAAGGAGACATGTTAATTGCGAGCGACTCGCCGATAGATGCGCGAGGCACTCGGCCTCATTTTCGTAAATGAAATGATACCAGAAAAAAATCAAATGACTTTAAATTGCTGCACAGAGATAGATAAAAGAACAAAACGGCCACATGAGGAGGAAAATAGTTTCATAGAAAACGTCTTGACTCATTTCGTAATAAACTCACCATACATAATAGAGAGTTGAACTTATTATTATGTTATTACATTTTCTCTTCGAGAGTGACTTGAGGCATATTACTTAAGGGGTGACTTAAGCGTCATCTTGTGAAAAGATTCGTTAGGGGTGGTCCGGAAAATTTACAGTTTACTGCAACGATTGAGCAACGACACATTCGTCCAGTGTTCGCATTGAAACCGTGACTAAATCAATCACACTCACAGATTGGATTTTTACTATGTTTATAATTAAAAGTAATATAAATATTGCAGCATGCATCTGCAAGATAATCTGCGTTATTTCTAGGTTTGTTCATTCGCGTTGCATTGCAGCCGTCGTAATTTTCGTATTTTATTGTTGTTGCTCTTTCTTTTACTCCATTGACGAGCAGCACTCGAACGCTTCACAAATTACGAGATGTGCGTTTTGTTTGTACTTTCAATAAATACGCACAACGCGCGTGTATTTTTGAACTAATTCCGTACTTTATGATCGGGTTATAAATAGTTTCAAATCGCGCTTCATTTTTTCCACCACGTCTTCAACGTCTTCGCCTTCTTTCTTGCTCGTGTGTCGTTCGAACTTTAAACGAAAAAATTAATTACAAACACATAAATTGTGCGAGTCTATTAAATAACTTGTCTTTCGAAACAAAAACTTTTTCCCAAAAAAAAGTTCACAATAAAATATATAAATTATTTTCGTGGGCAATCAAATAATAGATAATAGCGTAGACAATTTCGTCATAACAATCGTGTAATAAAATTGGTTTTTTATCGTTCGAAAATAATTGCAAATTGATTCAAAAAAATATGAACGGTGGTTCAGAAACTAATTTGGAGATCGCTTAAAGTTTTTACATTATTATCAATCAAATAAATTTAAATCTGTCAGAAGTCCTGCTGCAGGAAAGCGGTGAATAGAGTGCGCTTCAAATTGGAATAAAATACAAGCGTTTTTTAGGTACGCGCGCGCGGTGCGTTTCTGTTTAAATTGAAGAAAACAGAAATTATTAGTTTTAGGTGCGCCGACTGCGCTGCGCTGTCAATGCGGCACTTGTAATAATTGCACTTCCATGATCGTAATACGCACCAGCCGAACAAGTTAATATACTGAATGTTTCCTCGAAAAAGTATCGAGATAATTTCGAGATAGCATTCGCTCTTATTTGATATTTTTGAATATTAAACCCATTGATTACGGATGACAATTTTTGAATACACTCAGTATGTGTGTACGTGTATTAAAGTCAGTTGGTTTTGTATCGAGCACCAATTTGCTTCTCACCATTCGTTCTGTTACAGATTATAAACAATACAATTTTATAAAGTGGGACATAAATTCAAGCGTTCTGCAATAATTATATGTCAATGAACCAAAACGAGCGTGCATATGCGATCAGCGCCAGTTTTTTTTTGTTTATGAGGACAAAGATGATGTCCTTGTTCATAGATTAAAATTTACAAATTTACAAATTCAAAAAAGCAGAAATTAGTTTTTATTATTATTTATGACGTTCGGTGAATACGAGAGTGAGGAAGAGAGAGGGAGAGAGAGAGAAATTGAAAAACGTAAACACATTAAACAAGACTTGTCATTTTATTTACTTTTTCTGTGGAAATTCATGGTTCACATGGTAGATTCGCTCATTTTCTGTCAGTTGAGGGCGCACAAAGTGGACAAACACCGAATTGCAAATTACGACAATTTTTTTACCCTCTTTTGGGCATCGCTTACGTGTGCATCAATGCGTGCATACGCGCCATGGCTCGCGTGCGCGTGTGTCAACTTTTGCGATTTTTATTTTGACCGAGAAAAGCGCACAAGTTATTTGAATTCGTAACGCATGAAGCATTCGTCATTCGCCTTCCTCTCCGGCCGGCTTTTAATGTTTAATGGAGTAATTGCTTAATTTTTAGCAGCCGTGTGTATTTATTTCCAGCGTGTACACATACATTAAGCGCTCGTCTACTTTACGCGCGCATTCGACATCGAATTGAAAAATACGAAATTGTAATGCGCGCAACATTTAATATTTACACATTCGGCCCAAACTGGCAGCGCCACTTGAAAATTTGCCGTCTTTCCTCGCTCCTACGCGCCAAATAAAAAATGCCGAAACGAACCTGGCTGCGCGCCGCGTAGGATTTGTTATTTAATCAGATGAAATCAAATAAAATTACGGAAACTGTAGAATTTGTGCAGTTGTGTAAAGTATTTATAATGCCAAAGCTATTCATTTCAAGTGAACATAATACAAGTGTTCAGCACATGCATAATAACAAGATCCTTTCACGCAGCGCGCGCGCTTTATTTAATAGAAAGTAGCCATCGGGTATTATATGAGTATCAATAATAATAATAGAACAACAACTTTTTGCATGCGCGACGCATACAGCGAGAAAATGAAATGGAAATTAATAAAATATTCTATACTTGCACATCGAAGAAAGCATAAAGAAGAAGGTAAAAACCACCCTCGCAAATAAAGCGCGCGAGCGCGAGGCTGCAGGAAGAAAGAAAAAAGGGCATTCACGAGCCGGAGCGACGAATGCTTCTTCTTCGTCCGAGCGAGCTTAATATAATTTTAAATTTATATCCGTCTGGCCCCGTAAAAAAGACATCAAACAAAGTTATCAAACAAAAACAACCTATTTGTGGGAAAAGGCTCAATAAAGTGTGCGGGGGTTTTTCTCTCTACGCTGCTCAGCGTTTCCTGCACACAGCCACCGCCACTGCCGCCACCGCTATTGCCGTGTCTTTTTTAAAAGGGCTGACCCTTGGCGGTGGCGGCGCGCACCCTTGCTTTTCACAGTGTGTGCGCGCCCGCTCGCTCGCCGAACGACCAAACACTCTCATTAATTATTTAGTTCGATTGTGAGCGATGAATAAGTCACGATGCATTATAAAATGCGTGCTACCCTCTCGCATGTATTGAAAAGACGCCAATGCAAAGAAAGATGAAAGCACGCGCAAGACGTGCGCACGAGAAGGAAGCAGCGGATGAAGGAAGAGGGCAATGAGTAAACAAAACATGAGCAAATCTATCGTGTATTGAGGAGGAATCGATCCAATCATCCAATATAATTTAAGTGGATGATTCCATTCGAAAATTGTATTGTGATCTCCTTGGCGAGCGGCGAATTTAATCACATAAATAAAAAAAACGCTATGAATATTTCAATTTTATAGCTGGCCAAAGAAAATTTATAGAGGGAACGCATTAAAGCGTGTAATTCAATTGTTGCGTGCCTTTGTACAATTAGTGTGCTAATTGTTTAATTAAAGAACAACGTCGTGAACAACGTGTTGAATGTTGGGGGCGTTCGCATGGAACGCGCGCGCTCTCTGTACCAACAAATTTACTGCTCTGTTAAGCACGATAAATATGCTCCTCAAATGCGCAAGACGAACACGCGCTCTTTAACAATGGCATCAAGAACAATAAGCATGCAACGCGCACATAAAAGAATACATTAGAATAATGATACGATGTGTTTTACATAAATTACATAATAATCGTTGTGTTTCAAATGCTTATGTTCTTATCATAAATCCACTACATGACACGTGTCAAGATTATCTTTATTTAAGTGGTGTTACTATTAATTATATGGTTGTTTTTTTTTATAATAATTGAAGCTTAATTTCGATGCGAAAAGGATTGGAAGTTGTAGGAATGATAGACAATGTAAATAAGTTCGTTGTCCTGAGTGAATGCCTGATTTCGTCTTGTTTTCAAGGCACACACACACGCGCAGACTTGGTGAAGAAGAACGATATAATTTTAAAACGCGCACAGCACTCTCCACTCGTCAGCCTTGTTTGTTATTCTGCAAGAGATGCACACAACAATAAGGCAAACGAGACTAATATCCACGACGAAGGAGGAAGGAGAGTATTCCGTGGCGAGAATAGCCTGTATGTGCGCGCGCGCTCGTAGGAATTCGCGACGACTTATTAATCATTTCGCGCTCGGCAAACCTAAACGATCATTAATGGCAGTCCGTGGAGGCATTGTCCAATTATATAACAGGTAGCCATTATGCGCGCGAGTGCTGCTCCCGTAGTTTCTGTATTACTGAGCAGCAACAGCAAAGCACTTGTTTCTTTTTTTGTTTGCTTCGGTGTCAGCTTAAGGCCATTTTCGAGCAACTACTGTTATGCGCGCACCGGTCTCCTCTCGTGCTGCGCTGCGCTGCTCTTATCAAAAATGCAATTCAATTGAGTCTTTCGAAATGAATTAATTATGGGTGCGCATTGCTTTTTTCTTGCTGACTTGACTTAAGTAATGCCATGGCACTTGAGTGCACTTTTCGTTTTGTTTACTGCTTCTGTTTTCTTCCGTTGCGTTTCGAGAGTTCATTGTTGTTGTTACTCTTGCTGCTGCTGCTGCTGCTTCTGCTGCTGATGATGATGATGGGGCTTCAGATAAATGTTAATGAACCAACCGGTCAGCGGAGGCAAGAGAAGCGTTCGATTTCTACATTTTGTTTCACCAAGTTGCGTTGTGCGCGGTGTGTGCGTTGTGCGTTTCGCCGTTCGATTGGAAATTATCATAATTATGATCTCGTATGTGTGGTGCTACTGGTAGGGTAGGTTCTTTGCCTGCGGGTGCTCTTCGCGCGCGCGAAGCACGCGTATGCACTTATTACAACAACTCGTTTTGTGTGTGCTTGCTCAGCACTAAGAACAATCAGCTTCCAAGTCTCGTCTTGTTGCTGCTGCCGTTGCTGCTGCTCCTGAATGCAATGACTTTGTTGCCGCGGGCAACGATTAACAATCGAATCAATGACCGAATGCATTTTACTAGCAGCGAGACGAAAACAATAGAAACGCAGGCTGGAAATGATCGAGTGCATTTTGTGATGCAAGCAATTTATTGATAAATGAATGCGAAAATTTATATATATGAAGCACCACCATACATAATTCATTGGCGATAGTGAGCCGTTTACAGCACGGGAGAATACACGTTGGTTGCGCGTTTGCGGACCGGACCGGAACAGTAAGATTATATTGGATTGGCATCGAATCGAGCGTTCGTGACTCGAATGCACTACAACGGCGATTATTGGCTCGCTCGATGACTAGACTCGATGTGTGCATGTCGCTCAAGCAGCTGAAGACGACGAAGAACTCTAGCAAGCGCGCTTCTTCGTCGACGACGTCGTCGTCGTCGTCTTCGTTTTGAGCGAGTTCGCCTATAACTAACTTTATAGTATCTGCAATTTAATTCTGTAACAAGCCAAGCTAAGCAACTTTCAGTTTATTTCCACATAAATGTTGAGCCATCAAATATCTAAGCAGCAGCAGCAGCAGCAGCAATTGCATAAAAAATCGAATTGCGATTCGGAGGGAAAATTCGACAAAAGCTGCGGCAAAGTGAAAAATAAGCAACTCAACTCGCCGTTCGTATTATTATAATCGGACGGCCGGCTCACTACTCTGCCAACATTATGTAGAAGTGCGTGTAATGCAATATTAATCGTAAGATTTATGCGCGCGATTAGCGTACGCGCACTGAAAGAGTAAGTGACTTTCACGGAAGAGACGTACACACATGCTTAGTACGTGCAAGGACACAGCATTGCTTGGCATGTTGTGTGTTGTTCGTCCTATTCCTCGTTCCTCGTCGCGTCCGCGAGTTTGGCTTAACGTAAGAGCGTCTCGTCGCTCACTTGCTCGTCGTCCATCCGAGATCATAAAATATATTTAACCACTTTACCGAATGGTTTATGCTCTTCGCTGGCGCACTGCGTCTATGATTTCTTTGTACGCGCGCGGCATTTGTCCCATTCCATTCCTGCGCGCCGCAATGCAATCCAATGCAAACACTACCGCAACGCAACAAATTAAATTTTACAACCGTTCCTACCACACATTTAACCAGCGTGAATTATTACATTGTTATGGAAGACACACTAATAGCGCGAAGGTGCTTATTACAATTGCATTTTCGTTTCGTGCGCCGTGCGATATTAGTATTTTGCGAGTATTTAGGACTCGATAATATGAATGAAATACGTACATTCGAATCGCCAGCGAGTCTATAAACAAAATGCCTATGCCCCACAACAATAATTTACATATTTCATTCGCTCGCAGGATTTTTAGCTTCCACTCTTGGTAGGCTTTTCAATGGGTCAACTCACAACTCGGCGAGCGCATAATCTCCTATAATGCGTTCGTGTGTTGTGTTTTCGAAAACACCTGTTCGATATTATTATGATTACGCAAGAAGAATTCAGTTGCATGCATGCGAGACACACGGCGATGTGTAAATGGATATTATTTCTCTCTTAAACTTTGTGTTCCACATTTTAGACACACGCATATTCTAGGAATTAAACCAAACAAAGCGCTACATACATTGTTTCTTATAGTAAATATTTTTTATTTTTTCTGTTGCAGGATGATCAAGGTATGTACTTACTATCTTCCTACTGAGCAAGCCAAGTAAAATCAGAAAAATGAAACTGCAACGCGGAAAGTTCTTTCGAAGCGAACGAACGGAGAGGCAGGTGATAATCCAACGTTGACGTGCAGATAGGCGCAAGCTATGCGGGATTTCGAGCAAAGAGATGGACAGACGTCTCAGCAGGGAGGTTCGTAGAGAGTATTGCGCGCATGCATATAAACAAAAGCGGCAACGCGAGCGCGCGCGCGCACTCATATCGTAACAGAACATTGAACACAATCCGCGGCTTGTTGCTGTTAAGAAGTGCATGATGGCAACATTTTTGCGCTGTTGCCTCGTTTGTAAGCCAACTCGGAAACGAAGTGTAGTCCGCCATTGCCTTGCCTGGCATTGCATTGTTGTCGAAAAGGACGATAAAACAAATAAACGTGAATGAACTTTTCGAGAATATGATGGAGCGTATAAAGTGTGTGTGCACGTGGCGTATGCGCATTCTGTAAAAATATCAATCTCCTGGTCGGGGGGCCTCGATTAGTCGCACCGTGAGACCATGATGTATCTGCGTTGTTGCGACATGCCGTGTGAGATATATGCCCATTTCGGTGTACAGGCTCGCATGCAAAGACGCGATGCGACTCGGCCAAGAAGCGAGAACGCTGAGCGCGCATTGTTATAACTCTCCTCTTGCGCGCGCGCGCGCGAGATATATACGATTATAGCGCATGATGGGGCGATCTGCACAGCGCGCGCGATTAACGCCGAAGGAATGCATACGCCAGGAGAACAATCAAGGGACATGCGAGACGGGCGCGCGACATTTTTACCGACGACTTAAGTCACTACGCGCTTAAGAAATAATGTGTAAATGGTCTCGGAGACACATCTTGCGCTCGCGACGTCTTCATCCTAATGCCGAGCGCATTAGGAAGACAAATGAATTGTGCTTTTGTTTATCGCAAGTCGACATCTCTTTGTAATGGGCTCGTGCTTAAGTCACTATTTTAGACGAATTAATTCGGAATTTGTTTGTTTGACATGCGCGACTGACTGAACTATTTTCTTGAAATGCGTTCGCACATGCAGCAGCGGCAGCAAGCAGGTGGTTTGATTGCTAGTGCGCGCGCGCCACACTTTCATATTTTACAACCGGCAATTAGATTTTAAATCAAGCAAATGGAATTTCGCGCCAAATACGTTCTGCGCGTTTGGTGTTTGTGTGATTTTTTGCCGCAAACGGAATAATCATAATAAATAGAGGAGATAAATCCGGTGCGGAGAGTTGCACTGGGCAGAAGAGAGGTGGAGATGCAGAAAAAACAAGCGTTGCGAATCGCATGCGCGCATAAAAGCAGTAATTATTTTAAATGATGATCATGACGCTTCGTATTAAAGCAGCGTGTTTATTATGATGATTATGCGTGCACAAACATTTTGTGCGCGTGTGCGCCACAGCAATTGTGTATGTGTTGCATTAACCAACTGCGCGAAACGCAAGGATAAGGAAGCCAATCTGTTTATCATAACCTCTTCGCTGTTTGCGTTTGAAAGTGAATTCTTCGCCCGTTTACTTCTTCGCTGCGTCATCTCCGTCTAACAATCTGTTATGGCTCGAGCGAGACAGGCGTTCGTATCATGCTGGAAATTCATTTTAAATCACATATAATTGTGCAATATTTTAGCGCATATTTGCTCGAAAGTTTTACGCGCGAAACAATGCGAGTTTATACACTTTGATTTTCTCTGCAGTGCAGTGTGTTGTTAGTTCGGTTTCGTCTGATTCGATCGGACATGAAATGTAAGAGGAAACAAACGCACGCTGAGAGAACAAAATTTATGAAGTGAATTCGAAAGTGTAACTTTCAAGCAAAACACCAGCGCGAGCATGTGTAATTTCACTCGCAAAGACGGTACCTGCAATTAAAATCAATTAAAGCGTAATTTGTCATTGCGTTCGTATCAAACAAATCAATCACTAATAAGTCGAGATAATGATTGGCAAAGTTAAAAGTTATCTTCATGGGAAGATACTAAAACACGTACTCGCGCTGCCCGCATCTCGTGTCTTCGCGATTTATTTATAGGCTAGTCTGTGATAATTAATCTATCAAAGGATTAAAGTCACTCGTTTTAGGCGCTTAGCTCATTAATATGCAAATGCAAGCGAGCGCACAATGAATGACGCGCTTAGTGCCTGTTGTCACTAATTATTAAGCGCGCTTAATTGGTTTGTGGATGAAAAATAGAGACAAAAATAAAGTGCGCACTGATAATTACTGTTTAGATATAATTAAGCGCCATTGCAACATATTCTAAAGCGCAGAAGCTTTTCAAGCTGTAACAACGGCAACAACAACAACAACAGCATACGAAGAGAATAATCACACTTGCAACCACGGCGCGCTGGATTTGAAGACGAATAAAACATATTAATTAAGAAACATTTAAGACGACGCTCGGCGCTCGCGAGCAAGCAACTCTCGGATGCGGCTGTAATTACCTACGAACTGCTAGTTTAATGGTTATTATTTAGAAATTGCAGCCTGCATAATAGACAGTTTAATATTGCCTCGAGTGCAGAAGAGCGCAGAAGGCGTCATCGTCGTCTTCAATCGACTTCTGCGCGCGCGCGCGCTCTCGACTAAGCTAAGCCACAGCAAGGATAATAATAGATTATAAGCCATCGTGTGTAATATTGCGCTACTTGTAAGTTGTCTATCATCGCAAACGACCACGATGCGGCAGCGCACGAAGAATGTCGCTCGGTAAAATATCGCAAAATTATTGCTAATCGAAAAATTCCGGGCGCACGGCAAAAAATTGCGGAAAGCACGGCAGAAAGTGAGCCAGTGAATGGGAAAAGGCGAATGTGCGCAATCATTTAAACGAGCTTGCAACTTACCGCGCGTACGCGCAAAGGTATAATGGCTGAATAGTAAACAAATTTATTGCTTCTCTCTCCGTACGCGTCTTGCCGTTTTGCGCGCGATACGTGCAATCGATCGCGACGTCCACGAACGCACGAAGATTTCGCAGTTTTGCGCGCTAAGGAATTTCGCCTAGAACAACCGGATACGCGAGCCGGCAAGTGGGCCGAGATGAAACGGAAGAGCAGGTGGACGAATGTAAATCAGGGCTCTCCTAATGCACTCCGACGTGAATGCACTTTTAGCGAAGTGTGCGCGCGCGGCACAGAGTGTCAAACCGCACCAAAGTGCACAGCGCGCGCACCACTCTCAATTCGCCTCCTCACTTTACCGGTTTCGCACTCAGCTTTGTTGCTGTTTTGTTCAAACGAACGACACAAACGCCTCAAATCAAAGCAGACGTAATCCTAATGATACGCGCGCGCGTAACGGAAGCGATGATGAGGAGAAGTGCCATCTCGCTCAAAATAAGCCAAATCAAATTGCGCTTAACGCGATGCGGATATCTAATTCGAGCAGAAGAGCAAATGACAATTTGCGTGTTGCTTTGCGCAAATTCCTCACCATCCAAACGAGAATAAACAAGCAAGTACAAGACTTATTAATAGTTGAGTTTTTTTGCAAGCAACCACTTCTTCTTCTTCTCTGCCTTCTTGTGGTTCACCACAATCGATTACAAATCAATAAGTACTCTTTCTTGTTGCGACTTTAAGCACTCTATTTGGACAAAGTGGTTGGCGAAAAAATCAAGTACAATTTTTCGAAAAACTCGCTCCAAACTAATAGAGAAATAACAACACTTGCACACCTGTACGCTGCACAACTTTCAAACAACAAATAATTGAATCAGTCTAATAATACGTTGTTGAAATAATGAATTGACCTGTAGATTAACATCTGATACGATTAGTGTAATATAATTATTGAGCTGTGCGCGCGGACAAAAATCACGAGTGCGCCATGCATGGTTGCGCTCCTTGCTAAAAACGCGCTATTTTCACCTGCGCTCGTGTTCGTTTGTGTTACTCAAGTTGTAGAAATGAAATCAACACGATTCCGACGACCGGATTTGCCTTATTAAGGAACACAGCGGCGGAGATCATAATTAGCAAATATGCGTTTGGCATAGTTCTTGAGTCAAACGCTTTAAGTCACGTGTGGCTTACCTGTTGAATTCGCGATGGTGCAAGGGGCGCACAAGTCAAGTGTGTCCTTCCAGCATCACTGGCTCGCTCGGACTCAATTTGACATCAAGTGCACAAAATGATTGTTGTTGTTACACAACCGCAACGCACTGAGACACATTGTTCAACGGCGCAAACAAATAATATCCGAGATTCACGGCGTCGTACGTCGCTGGTCGCACACTCGCGCGCACGCGGGGTTCATTCATGAGCCGAAACAACGTGGTCCGCGGTTGATAAGAACAGCGTGTCCGCGAGCACAACACAGTGAGATGCAGCAGCAGCAGCAGCAGCAACCGAAGAGTTTGCGTGCTCTCCCGAAGACTCCAGTTCTTGCACTGATCACACATACACACATGGTCATAAGAATGGACCGGAGGGGGGCATGCACGTACGCATTATAACCAGGTAGACTCGCGAGGTAGTCAAGCAAGTTGCTTGCGCGCAACAACAATTTTTCGTTGGTCGCCGCGTTTGAGCTCCTTGATGCTGGGCAATTGCATAATAACGATTCGATATGGGTTAATTTCACCAACAACCCCTCTTCGCTTCTGCTTCTTTTTCTTCTTCTTCTTTATCGCGTCGAGGAGGACAAAGAATTGGTGGTGCACCACCACCCTTGTGGACGGTGCGCGTGCGCGTGGATCATTAAATACGTTGACGAGTAAAGTATATCACAATTGTCTCAAGCGTCGTGATTGACTTGACAATGCGCAGGTTAATGTTCATCATTGGTTTGCTTGCGCACACGCGGCTGAACAATGGCGCTTTGCGGGTCATTATCTGCATCGCGATAAGACGTGATGGAAGGCTGACACTCTCGGTGTGTGTATTCAAATTCTTAGCAATAAGCGCGTCGTAATTCTTCGGGCTTGTCGCGCACAATAGGAGCGCACCACCTGGCCGCCTCGCGCACTTGATGATTGCGGAGCAAGAGCCGCACTGCTGAGTAAGGATCGCACTGCTTATCGGCGGCAAGCACACTCACTCACTGTGCAGGTGACGCGCGTTGTCCTTCAGCGCCGAATCTATTAGAACCTCGCCGCCGCCGTCGATGATGTCGTCCTCCGCTGCCGCCTCGGCTCGCTCACTCTCTATGATGTACAACGCCGGTGACCGCATCGATAATTAGATCTAGTGTCCTCTCATTACTCTATTGATTGCTCCATTGTCTTCGCGTACGCGCGCGCTCGACACAGCCAACTTTGAAACTTAGTTAGGCGCCGAATAATGGACAAAGGTCTCCAAGTGCGCTCCGGCGGCGGCAGCGGACAAGCGCCACGCTTTGCATGCGGGCCCGCATCTTCCTTCCCCTTTGCCATCGAAGGCGGCAAAGTGTAACACAATACTCTTCATTATCACTATTAATAACACTTTGAGAGGCGCTCACGTTAATTTTCTGATCCTTGAATTTTCAGCGCAGAATTCGACTCGCGGCACGCAAAGAAAGACATAATAAAACTTGTAACGCGCGCGCGCACACGCACGCATGCACGCATTAATAAAAAAACGAGTTTTGTTTATGCGAAATTTGAACAGGTTATTAGCATATAACGCATACGAAGAAAACTCGTCGGCCCCATTTTCATAATTGAACAATGGGAGAGACAACAACGCGAGAGATGAGCAGCAGCAGAGCGAGTGTCCTCTCTCTGTGCGTCTCGCCATTGTCCATCGGTGCACATGTTCAATGCGAGTAACATGTGCGCCCCTTGTTTAGACAATAATACGATTTTAGCCGTGCAACGCAACGTCTTCTTCGTACACTTGTGATTTCGCGAATATAAAAGGGGCAAGTTTCGCGTGCGTGTGAATCGCAATCGCGCACAATGGACACGTCATGCCCAAATGATTAATTAGACGGACGAGAACGAGCGAGCCATCCTCAAATGTCCGCTCATATTCATGGATAAAAGGCAAACCAAACAACGCACACATTGCACGATGCAATTTCGGACCATTCAACGTGCGCGGCGCACACACGCTCGATGCTCATTCATTACATCAACGGCTCGCGCGCGCGAGCACATGACGTACAAGACAATTATTAAGTGATTTAGGCAAATAATTTTCAGAGTTCATACACCAATACTTTTTCTATACCCTAAGTAAGGTATTCATGCAACATCGTGCGCATGACTTACGCTTGCTTGCTTGTCTGCTTGTTCCATTCGTTTGTTATAACTTCTCTTTTTTTTTCATCGTACATTCATCGGGAGACAACGAAAAATTATAATCGCAACTCATAAATCATATTCTACTCTTACACGCGCTTTTATCTCTTCTGGCAGTGATGATTATTGACCTCGTATTCGAAATCGTTTTCGAAAATTGTTGATTTATTCGGCGATTTGCATTTCTTTCGAGCCGCGCTCATGCGCAATAACTAACTAGAGCATTGTGATCTGATGTGCTCGCGGCGGTTGAAAATAAATTTTCATTTCTTTGTAATTTCCCGACGTTTTCTTCTTGCATTTTGCGGTTTATATGAAATATTATATTGTGCGTTTCTTGTATAACTGCAAACAACAGCAACAACAGCAACAACAAGTACAACTTCTTTTATTGTCTCCCTTGGTGGTTATCTATCAAAGTACTTCATTGCCTTCCTCTTCTTCGTCGTCGTCGTCGTCGTCTTCTTCTTCTTCTTGTTCTTGCGCGTCTTGGATGCAATTCTTTAGCTATAAACAGTTAAAATGTATACGCATTTAGTTCTCTTCATTGTCCTTGGGTGGAAGAGGTGAAAATCCAAAGTTTTTCTTTGCGTTGCGTATAAATTACCAAAGATTTATTACATGCGTCAGCTGAGTTTATAGTTATGAAACCCCGTTTGTCTCCTTAACGGCTCGCTTCTAACCACTCTTTGCGCATATTTGCATTCTGTCACACATTATTTTTTTCCACGGCGAATTCGCCGACTAAAAGTGGCCAGCGCCGAAGAGATATCGTTTTATTACACCTCTCGCGTATTTGTTTCTCGTCGCGTATCTGTGATTCTATTATCAGCGCAATCCATCGACGCAGCTTAAATATAAATAATTGCATTGCGTACTTATTTATTTCGCAAATGCGTACGTAAATTCCGCACTTGCACAATAATGGCAATAAAGGCCACATAAACAATAAATTATTTGCGTTATTAATTACAATCGTTTATGCGCGCTGGTTATTAGTGCATGATTTATTCCACCATTAGCTCGAATTATATTGAGCATTAGTCAACAATGTATTAGTTAAGATGCAGCGGCACGCGCAAAAAAGCGGAGACGTTGTCGTTGACGTTGAATAATCTGAGGAATATTTAAGTCGCTTTGAAACTTTTGGTGTCTGATGCGGAGGGAAGCACAGCGACCTTTTGTCATTATTATCATCATCTCTTCATTGCGCTGAATAGCTTTTCAGTCATTGAATGGTGCGCACAGGTGAGCCGTGAACTTATCAAAGTCTGACCCTGTTCTTGTTCTCTTTGTTACTGCGCCAGACGCGTTGTCTTCTTTACTAACGCGAGACGTGCGCGCTGCGCATCTGAATTAGATGTATACTTTTACAATATATCGGTGCGCGTATAAAGACGTTCGTACGAAGTGCAAAAAAATGAGCAAGAAAAGAAATTTAAGCCGCATTCAACGCGATGCGCGTATTGTGCTTCTAAGGCTGCCCACTTGATGAATGAAGCCGACTCAATGAAGAAGTATCAAAGACGAGCGAGAGCTGTATTATGACGGGCATTCACTAATTATTAATTAAAAATTATGAGTATTGACTTCATCATTAATTCCGGCTGCATCTCTATTTGTCTGCGCGCTTAATTAACATGCGAGCGAGTGATAACGGTACCATATTCAATAAATAATCAATTGTAAGCTGGCGTAAAGTTTAGTGGCGGTTTTGCTTACAATTTGTTTGAATAGATTTCGGTCCATTGAAATTTCGGACGCGCATAAGAGTGCATTAGATAAGGCAAAGACGCACGGCGAAAATCTCTTCAATGAAGACATGAAACCAATCGCACACAACTAAGTCAAGTAAATGAAACGAAGAAGGAGAACATCATCTTCTTCGCCGCCTCCATGCTCGCTGCCGCCGCTGATCATGATGATGATGATGATGATGATGATGATGATAGTAGTCGAGAAGACATTGCGCAACCTGAGAGAGAATTAGAATCCTCGGTCGTATTGAACGGCGCGCGCGCGTGCTTTTGGGGAAACTATTCAGCGAAATGGAGAGAGCACTGATGGAAAATCAAAAGGAGCGAAGAGGTTTACTTAAACAGAAACAAACAACATCCCAAGTTCTCTCGAACACTGTGCGCGCGCTCGCGTTCTTGGAGCGGAAGGAGGCAGCGTATTCAGCGCGTATACACAAACAACGCAAGCCGCAAGCTCCTCGCAGAATAAACATTCGGTCGGGGGCTCCTTTGGCCACGTGGGGGCCCTTCTTCTTCTTACTTCGCTTGATTACTACCCTCATACCAGCATTATGTACAAATGCAAATTCTCCACCTGCTTTCTTCTTCATGCCAGCCAAGCCAACATCCCTATAATTAATTACGAAATGTATAGTACTCATTGATCTTTCAACATCTTCACGGATGCGGCGGACAAACAACAACAAAAACCAGAAAAGAAATTAATTAGTAGCAACTTGCATTTTATTCTTATTCGTAAGAGTGGCGTGTTTTTTGAGCGACGCCAAAGTAAAAAGGATAACAAGGACTTGACTTGAATACTGAAAGCGAGCGTTTGTGCGTCGAAGGAGGAGAAAAGAACGGAAAAGTGTTGTACTATTATCGGGAGTCAATGAAGCCCAAATATTTGTATTGGTTTGTTCGCATTCTTCCCTTATCCGACGCGCGCGCTGTTCTTCTCGAACGACACCCCTAATGGGAATCACAATACATTACCTCGCAAAGTGTATTGACTATACTGTTGACAAATGCCCGCGAGCCGCACAAAAGGCATCGGAAACGAGCCAAGATGTTCGTTCGTATTGCTGCTGCTGCTTTTTTACGCGTTTTTCCTCTTGTGCGCTTTATTTCTTTGCCCTCTCAGGCTTGCGGGTGACTTGATGCACCACGCGCCCGCGCGCCGCGAACGAATTTCCGTGTTCTCTTCACGAGAGTGCATTCAATCGTTAATCATGGGAACGCGCCAGACCGGCCGGAATTGAACGAGTACTTATTTCCACGCGCCTGGTTCTTTTACTGCCCCCGAAAAATGCCACCGCCGCCACCGACGTCAGGAATTATAATGCATTGCTGCAAAAGGCACAAAACATGGACGGTCGGTACTTGGGAATTTGTCGTGTTCGACGAAATGATCGTTTGATGTCGATTCTGTGTTATCGGCTAACGGTGAAAATCGAAAATTGCTGCAACGAGATGATGTGAACAAAAGTTTTACTTGTACGGAATTAATCGATGACATCATTTTAATCGCGCGCGCGCGCGTACAGTACACACAGTTGTGAACCGTTAATGGACGCATTGAATCACAGACAGAGAGATTTTGTGTGTTTTACGATGGCGAAGCGCATAACTTAACAAAATAACTTGAGCGTTAGATCGCAAGCGGCCGGTCGCATCTCTCAATATTTTATGCAGATAAGCGCGACGTGCGCGCGCACAGCGAGTAATATTCATTAATTTTAATCGCTTTGGATTTTTTGTTTATAGTCCACCAATAAATCAAAATAATGATTCAACAAGCCGTAAAATTACTGAAATAAAACCTAACACGGTTCGACGTTTTATGCATACTGAAGAGAACTTGAGGAACGAATGAAGAACTCTCACAGTGTTGACGACGCGACACACACGGAAAAATTACGAACAGGTTTTTGGAGTGTTTTGCTCTTTTTTCTCAGCGCGCATTGCGAAGAATTAAGGAATTCATCAACACGGCATATTAATTACTTATCGAGTCGAGCAGCAGCGAGAGCACAACTCTTTCGAAATTTGATAAATTTTATACAAATTTGTTCTAAATAGCTTTTTTCTCGTCGAATGCGGAACAGTAATCGAAAAAGTCGTGAAAGAAATTGTTGCATTTTTGTGTATCGCGTGTCGCCATCGAAGAATTATATTAAGGAGGAAGTTGATAAAGTCTCGCGATTTGCTCAAGACAAATTTATCTAATGCTACGGGCGCTTGTTAGGTGTCGTTCAAGTTGTTTCTTGAGCGCGCAGCAGGAGGATCACGGCAGGATTCGAGTTACGGAGTGTTGGTTTGTCAATTGTCACCTCTTCAAAAACGTAGGAAGACGCAGGCACTCGCTGCTTTCCTGACGTTTGATTATCTTGTGACAATTGATTGAATTAGAAATGCAATAAATATTCTATCGCCTGCAAAGAATAAACTATCTTAAAGGCGTTATTTCACTTAACAATTATTCAGGATAAGAAAGTACCGAGTAATAATTAAAAAGAAATTAAGCACATGTTGGGTATTTACTCTTTGGAAGCTTGGAAGAAAAAAGTAAGATTCTTGAACACACTATTGAATATTGCAACTTTTTTGCTGCCCCGAGGGGGGTACCCCCTTTCACATTCGGGGTCCGAAAAAGTTGTAATGGTAAATGGCGTCGAATCAATAGACGTAGTGCTTTCGTGGGTGTTCGTTTTCTTCTGATCTTCAAGGAACAGCCAAGGACTAAGGGGTAAGTACCCAATATGGGATTAAATTTTCTTCTTTATTACTTAAGATATCGTGTTTTTAAATGTTGCCAGTGTACACTTTGTATGTTACTTGCCACACACGTTTGTACTTACGCAAAGTAATAATCTATCATTGAATTCTATAATTTCGAAGGCATGTGCGTAATTGAAATTGTAATCAATTACATCTCTTCGATTTCGTGCTTGGCTTCCTCGGCACTTTACTTCTCCAATTCCAGGCGCTCGTTCGCTCCGTGCAGACAACGTCAATTATGCTTGCGTTTTCAAGCAGCAATTCATTCTTAAAACTTGTACGCGCGTCAAACTTGAGCAACTTTTTCGCTATTATTACATAGTTGGAACTTCCGAAAGAGTAACAACTTTGAAGGCGCGCGCGCCTTCGACGATCCATTCATCACCCAAAAACGCGCGCACTGTTTTCGGAGCGAAATCTATAAACGAATGGAACTGTACGCAAACGACTATTAATCATAACTTCGACCACCTTGGTTCTCGAGCCGAAAGAAAGGACAAATAAATGTAACAAATGGAACGCGCATATAAAAGAAATGAAAATCATTTTATTTTCGCTTTATACGCATAGTAATAATTTTATTTCAATGCGCAAATGTTTTAAAAGGATAAAAGAAAAAGGAGGTGCTTGAATTTTTAATTAAAGAAATTTTAAACGAGTTTGAACGCCTTTGAGGATAACGATTTTGACGATAATTAATAATGAGATACAAACCGGAAGTAAATTGTTTTGCATGACATGCGCCGCTCAAAAGCAGCAGCAGCATCAGTCGTGCGGTGCATGCTTTGATGGGGGGATGATTATGATATTTCGCGGATGTGAAAAGATTGCTTGCGCGTTTAATAAGAAAGAATAAGGTTATAGTGAATATGTCAACCCCGGCGTTTGTCATTTGTGTTTGATTCGTGCGCATGCAGTAGCTGCATCACGGTTCAGCTTGTTGACGGCATGCGAGCTCGTATTAATGACACGACGAACCGGAGTAAAGCCATTAAAAGATGAAAGCGCGAACGCAAAATGCACCGCGAGCGCGCTTGTTACATCACAATTTGTGCAACCGCATTACTGTATCAAGTTTTTACTACGCGTATCAAGTGTGCATTTTAGCTTCTTTCTTTATTATTATTAACAACAACTTACACATTTAATATTAATTATTTATAAAAAACGTAATAATTTTCTTCAGGTGGAAATAGAATGAGTATATCTTTTTGTTTTACGTGGGTGTCTTTTATAAAGTCGCTTAGGAACGGTATGTACGTGTGTGTTTTATATTATTTACAAGCGTGACTAAAAGTAAAAGCCTCGACTGATTGATTCCCGGCTATTAAGGAGCGGACGCTCGCATGCTGCGCGCCTCGCTTGCAATCCATCAAAACCGCTCATAAATAAGTCGCACCACAATGCATGTGCACTTTACGAACTCGCGCGCGTATACACACATATTGGTAACAACGCGCAACGTACGAAATAAACGTACACGCAAATAAATACGTTTTAACGATGCG
This sequence comes from Anaulacaspis nigra, assembly GCA_030264675.1. Lineage (NCBI taxonomy): Eukaryota > Metazoa > Arthropoda > Insecta > Coleoptera > Staphylinidae > Anaulacaspis > Anaulacaspis nigra. The sequence continues at coordinate 38,270 of JARJDV010002055.1, forward strand.
TGCAGTAGAAAAACCAACACATCGACGATGGATGGGCTGTTGGTGGGTCGCGCGCGACGCGAGCTTTCCTTCAGTTTTATTACTCCATTACAATGCGATGCGAAAACGCTAAATATTTATATGTCTTCTTCGTCGTTTTCCTGCCTCCTTTATAGCGGAGCGCAACAAAACGTGTAATAGCAATGCGTATTTAGCAGACAGTGTGAATAACGCCGTACGTCCCTTCTTAATTACTTATCGAGCGACAAGGATTGATCACTCCGCGACTGTTTGGAAAGTCCCCTCGTTCTCTCGCTAATCACATTATTATCTTTGATGGAACAAATTAAATACGAGAGTCGGAAGCAGTGGGGGCAGGGGGCGCGGTGGCTTGACGCGCTCAAAATAGATATTCATACAAATAAACTTCAAACGAGGGATGATGGTGTTTTTGTCGATTTTTCCCAAATGCGCAGAGGACATCTTTGTGCAATCAGTGAGTCGCACAAGTCGGAAGAGAGGGGTGGGGTTGGTTGCTGACAAATTAGAAAAACATTGAAGTCATTGAGGTCACGTGCTTTATTAGACATTGCGATGTGTGTTTCGGCAAAAAATAACATTCGTACGCCTTGATGAATGTGTTATCCCGGATGTCACAAGTGTTGCCGTCGTCCCCAAAAATATTCATATTGCGCGCGCGACATTTGTGTACCCTTTTTAGCCTTGAAGGATTACATCGCAATTACATGGCAATTAATAATACGCGTGTTCTCGCAGCATGCTGATTCGATTTTAATTCGTTATTCATCATTTCCTTATAAAGGGAAGAAAAAGTTGCGAACGAATTAAAATGCTAAATTACAGCAATTTGCACTCATTTGTGAAATTACCAATGAATTATGGAATTGTAACTCTTTGATTTTTCTTCGTTTTGTGCGGAAAAAAGAGTAAAGTTTCAATGCTGCTGCTGCTCGCTATTGAAGGGGTATTGAAAACGGGATAAAAGCGAAATCCGGCAATGGCGAACAAGGAACGAAGCGACATAATAGAGGGAAAGAGTGCAAGCGCACGCTTTGAATGCGCTGCGTTCCGAGTTCGAGTTCGAGTTCGGAAAAGGAAAACTTTTGCTCTTTCAATTGTGCGCATGTGTGTCGATGCTGCCTTTTCTCGCGGCGCGCGTTTGTTTCGTTGCTGCGCGCAAGCTATCATTTTGTTCGCGTCCGGAGCGGGGCGGCGAAAGAATTGTCGGGGGCGGCAGAGCGACAAAGAGCCACCGACAATGAGGGTAATGAAAGGAAATCACCGGGTATTGTATAACTCGCCGCTCGGCTATATGTAATTTTCCATAATAGTTCAAGTGCGCCGCCGCCGTTCGCGAATGAATTCATCCTGCATGTACTACTACGGCGAGGAAAAACTTTTCCAATTAGAGAATGCGCCATTGCACAGCAGAGCACAATCATTCGTATTGTATGTGAGACTCACACGTTTTATAAACGAGTATATTCATTGACACATTAGTATTACTTTTGTGCGCTAAATAATTTTCTTCGAAGAAAGCTTGGATAAAGTATTCTCATTACTTTTTAAATTAAAAATACTTGCTGGTTGAATAAATCAAAAATCAAATAAATTATAGTGAAAAGCAAAATAGTAGTAGAATACGTGAGGAAAGAGCACACGCAAAGGTAAATAAATTCCAGAAAGAGAAAAATCAAAAGAAAAGTCCTTAGAACTTGATGAACATGCGTGTGGAAATGTAAAATAGGTACACGCAACAAAAAGGCTCTCTTATCCTCTTCTTGTACATCCGCTGGTCCATGTTGTTGTTAGTGATCGGGAGTTCTAATGACCTGTAGGATAGAGACCCCCCAAGAGGTGCAATCACTATGGGGCCGCTTACGGATGACGGCGTATTCATTGAGCAACTATTTTCGAATTTACAGCGCCAATAATATTAATTGTTTGTGCGTACAGGTTGTTTACACTCTTGTCTCGTTTTTAAATAACAAGTTAACGCATAGCTCGCTCTGCGACCGCGCGCGCGCGTTCGGAATTATGCGTGCTCGCTCTCGAATATAATTAGTAGTAGCTGATGTAAAATCTACGCTGTGGTGAGTTGCACTGCACACGTTGGTAATTTATGTTCGATATTATTTATACACCACACGCACACACACACAAACTCGCACACACAACGAATAGCAACAATGCCCAGCTCGGCAAGAGAAAAGTATAACGAGAATGCATGCGCTTTATCTCGATGAACCTGTTTAACAAATCATTATTGTTGGCCAATAATTCTTTCCGCTGAATTACGGTATTTTTTCGTCATTTGCTCCGTGCCAATTTATAACTTATAATTCAGTTCACGGTATATTAAGCGACAACTTTTTGCACTCGAAATGTGCACTAAAAACTATTTTTGTGTGAGAAATTTCGAACATTTGCATATGAATTTATGCGTTTCTGTACAAATCTCGTCGAGATTTGTAACAAAAAACGATAGTTTACGCTAATGCTAATGAATCACTAGCTACGGAATGGATTTGAATTTATTAATTTTCGAAAAAAATCACAAATATTAATGAAGAAATAAATTCGCATTCTTGAAGCGAAAAAAATGCAATTATGCATTGAGAAATATTGAGTTTTCCGCGAAGCACTTTGCATCTTTTTTACGATTTAAATATCGATGAAATGCAATGAATGGGTAAATCCATCGAGCTTGATTCATAAAAATGAATGAATTATGATGATTGTGGTCACTTGACAATAACAATAAGCTTGAACAATGGATAAACAGCGTTTTAAGTGTGATTCACATCGGCAAATATTGATTCAATGACTTAATTCTTCTGCGAAAAATTAGCGCATCGAAATGATCAAACGGCAGCAATACGCTCCAGGAATAACAGACGACGACGTTATTTACACTTTGTTTCCCCTTGGAGAGTGAGTTCGTGCTCGCGCTTGCATAAAAATCAAAACAAATGTCTTTTATTATGCACGATGCGCGCCCGCAATAAAACTAGACGCTCGGCTTGCTTATTTGCAAACTTTAAAATAAATGTTTATTCGAATATCAGAGCGCATCTCGGAGATCAAAGCGAATTTCATCTCTCTTCGTGGTGCGCCCATTGTTTATATAATGAGTACAAATTGCAACGTGCAGACCAAAGATAAACTAACCCATACGAATATGAGCCCACTTACTACTACTACACACTTTGTGTGTACACTAAAGTGCAACTCAAAATTTAATCAATTGTAGACGGTAAAAAAGATCATCGGTTACTTTTTAGAAAGTTTAATATGTTTATTATTAGCGTAAATTCCGGACCATAAGACGCATATCACCTTTTTCAGATGATTTTTAGAAAAATTTATTTCATGCTAACTCCTACTAGCAATATTGGCGAATTAGTAATTTTCACTTATAAGATGCATTTAGAGAAGATACATCTCTAAATTAAATTAAATAATAAAATTTTTGACAATGTTTTATTACTGACAGATATGGGAACAGTTGAATTTTATGAATCTGAAAATATAATTCTGAATCTGAAAATTTGTAATGAAATAAGAATCGTTTCTAAAATATTCTATATTTAATCCAAAATTAAGTTTTGAAAAATTTCCTATTTCCGTCATTCCGATATCTTAAAATGTAATTTTTGGTGTAGATGTACCATAAAATACGTGAAATTTAATTTTATGTAACAAGTTGCGTCTTATAGTTCGGGAGATGCGGGTAATTTTCTGTGATAACATATCAAAAATTAATAAAATATTGTTAGGACACATATGTTTGAAAGGGATTTGAGCAAAGGAGTTCTCCCCCTTATTAGTGATAAGCGATCATCGCTTGCCCGTTGTCGACGAGATGAAACGGTCTCTGGAGAACGGCAGGATTCATCCCGCCTTTGGTTCAATATGCAAATCGTTTACACTCGCGACCCTTTCACGAAACGAAATCTGGCTCATCTCCTCCTCCTCCTCTCTTGCACTTCTGTTGCATGCCATCAAATAACAACTACTGCCGTGCAAGAGATACAAATGAATACGCAATGTATGCACCCCTCATTGTCAACGACAATCACAATAAAAGGAGACGGCTTTTCAAGTTCGTCTGTCCGTGCGGAGCGCGCATTCTTGAACAACTGCGCGCGAGTGAAAGATAATGGCATTTTGACAAGACAACGACAGAATATAAACGGCGTGTTGACAGTGTTGAAATGATCGAAGGGTACACAAAAACCTACACACGAAAACGCCAATCAAGCCGTGGAAAAAGGACAAGTGCATTGGCTGAGAATAGCGAGCAAGAGGAGAGCGCAACAGAAAGTCGTTTTTTATTCCGACGCGATCGAAATAAAACCGGGCAACAATAAAACTGACACCAAACGCGACCGAAAAGACAAAGGAATTGTTTTACGAGCCGCACTAAAAATACGCTCGTCCTGCGTCCGTTTTAATGCGGCGAACGGCGTTGAACGTTAGACGAGCGAGGCGCGATGCTGGAAATTGTCTAGAAAACACGCGGAAGGCAGTGGAAAACTTTGGTTTTGCATTTGTCTGTCGACGTGCGCATAACTCGCAGACATTGTTACGACTTGTCATTCACTCAGCCAGCGTACAGCAAACACAATTACGTTGTGTATGTGCTATTTTTACTCGCAACCCGCCACAATGTGAGGCTCGCGCGCGCGTTATTTGAGACCGCGAAGCAGCTTCCGAAAATGACTTCGGCAGCGCAATTTGTGAGTCACCAAACAATGGCATTTACAACACGCAATTTGTCTTGGTGCTGCGTGTCGGATCGACACCCACGTGCGCCAGCATCAGGTGAATGCGGGGAATAAGGACGGGACGCAAGACAATTCCAGAAAAATTTAGATGTTTGGCTCGCGCGCGTATAAATCAGCTGTGCGTAAAATGAATGTGCGTTTGTTTTTCTTCGCTGTTACAACACACACGGACAATGATTGAACAAACGGTGGAGGCGGCCAAGAAAATAAACCCGCGACTATTTTTAATTTATGATTAATAATAAATTCCCCTAACGCGCGCGATAAATATTTCATTGTGGATTTTTTCGCTATTTTAAATTTCTCTGAAATAATTTTTATTGTATTCCTTTGAACGCGCGCGCGCGAATGAATCACACTAACCTCAATCAACAAAAGCCTGAAACATTTTCAGAGTCCATAAATTTCAGGCGCGTTGTGAATAGAAGTCGTTGATTGATTTCGTTCGAAACAAAGCCGAAGGCAGAGCGTGCGCGCGCGCGCACCCGCGAAACATGTGGAATTGTTTAGTTACAGTCATGATGATTGAGTGCATAAAACTGACGGGTAAATAAATAAAGTTTTATGTAGTGCCAGTCACGCCATCAACTTGTATTACCCACTACTACTGCACTTTACACAAAACCTTAGGAGGTGGTTGCCGCCTTCGCCGAGGCCGAAATGCGCGACTACAACATACAACATGCGCTTTGTTTGCGCGCAAAATTACTTGCTACTTACTTCTTTTCCAATTTCTAAAGCGCTCGCGCTTCGTTTGCGTCGAGTTTCTCGAGTAAAAGGTAAATGTTTTCCAGTAAAGCAGCCCGACGCAAAAGGGAGCGAAGCGTGCCAATGTAAATAGAAGATAATAATTTCGAAATTGGCGTTGTTTGGACGCGCGCAGCCGTTCGCCTTCATCCTTCCAATTTTCGTACTGCTCGACGGCGGCAGCGGCAGCGGCAGCAGCAGCAGCGGCGTACTTTGCGAATCGAACAAACGCCTCTAAGGCTTTCCATTAACTTCTTTGACTTCTCATCGTCGTCAACGTCGGTCGTCATTGCCGTTTCGCATTCAGCGAACGCGCGCGCTTTTCCAATTTCCCTTCGACATAATTTCTCTTTGCTTTTCCCATTTTCCTATATACAAACGTACACTGTTTTTTCCCTTCTTCTTCTTCGCTTCTTCAATTTTCATTGGCGCACTTTCCGCACGCAATCAGATCACTCGAGAAACTCTTCTATTTCCTCAGCGTTTTCTTCCTCGAAACTTATTTTCATTTTCAGGCGCGCACGCAGATGAAACTTTTCAGTGTGCGCGCAAATACTTTATTTCCTTCCAACTCCGGCAGCTAAATAATTTACTATTATTTCGATGCGTAATAAAAGCGTGTGTTCGTTTACGTATCAAAGAAGAATGTACTAATGATTCAAGTCGTATGTTTCGAAAAGTTTTATGTACGAGGAAAATCACAAAAGCAATGGATAAACGCGAGGCTTAGAATGGATTTAGATTCGTGAAGAAAAGGCGCACGTATACACAAAGGCATTAGTCTTTCAATGAGGGCAATGCGAGGAGAGCAGCGAGCTGAAAAAGAAAACTCGCGCGCGCATTCAAAAGAATCACAAACATACATACACGCATACACACAATAAGCATTCAGCGCACCGGCGAGAGAGATGCGCGCTTCTTAATGCTCACAACCTGACATATCATTAATTATTGCTGATCACCGGCATTCTGTAACATTATATCACTTGGCTGAACAATCCGACAAAATATTTCATTGTACGTACGACACGCACTGTGTGAATGTGAGTTGCATTTTATTCAGAGAGTGCAAGAAGCCTTGTCATCATCGTCACTCACTGCGCTTCGCGTTTAAGGGTGCACGCTACCGGAATTTATTTGATACTTTCTTTAAATTTAAGTAGTACAATACCTGTCCTTTTAACAGATTCTTTGTTTGGCCACTGCGTGTGTTGCAATAGGGGTACTGGTTTAACCACAAACTAACCTATTACCGACTACTACTTAATAGAACTGCTCAAATTTCATAACTGCTCGCGGTGAAAGAAAAAAGGAGTAAATGTAGTGTCATTAATTTAAACTAGCTGACTTTGAATGTAGTCTAAAACTGTAAATAATTTGCGTCAATTTGGCGTCAGTATTTAAACTGTTACGGTATTCGTTGAATGATAGTTATCATGGACATCTTTCAAGGTATTTAATGTGCGCTTATGTTATAATGAGTTTTATCCGTTTTATTGCAAGTCTCCAGACTGGTTGACTCTAATAACTGATTATTACAAATAGGATTTTTCGATCGCCACACACACCACACTCGGATAAAATGCATTATCCACGTTTGCTTTCAATTGAGCGCTAAGGACGATTGACGGGATTTTAAGTGATTATTACAAATATGATTTTCGGATCAGAAGTCAGGTAAATTAATTTTCCGCCGTTCCCTTTCGTTTAAGTTTCTTGTATTTATCGCGCTTGTTATGAATATGAAGTGGCTGGCGCATGATAAATGTTTGGACATTGGCGCTAGCTCGCTGCTGGTGTCTCTTCTTCTTTGGTGAATGTTTGAAACAGGCGAGAAATATGTCGCTTGCGTCGCTTTGCGCGAATGCAAGAGAATACGATTATGAACGCAGCGAACGTCCAACAAATCATACCGAACGCAATGTGTAATAGACATCTTATCACCGATCAGCGATCTCAATTGAACGCGCGCGGTGCACAGAAGAGACGCACACGCTGCGCAACAAGTTAATGCATCTGTCAGAGGCGGACTGGCGTGCGCTTGCTTTACGACCAAAGGTATTAATTACTTTTTACTTCTTGCATACGGCGTACCCTACGCACGTAACGCGTAATAACAAATGCAACAACAAATGTAAATGCACTGAATGTACGCGTGTTATTTATTTGCTTAATTGACAATTCTTCGGAAATTTGCACACGCATTATGTAAATATCACTGGGTGTGCATAGATTCGATTTGAATTTGTATTTTCGTGCGTAGATCGCTAGCGCAGACGGTCAATTGTTCGTCGATACGAATTGGTAATTCGGAGAGATTCGTGAAATCAGGTGTCTCTCACGTAGCACTCTGGCTATTCTTATCAGTATGGTCCAGTGCAATACATTGTAGAGCGTGTTGGCCGTGCTTCAATTAAAAGTATTTGCAAAACGTGGTTGAGAGTGCAGCATAGTTCGACCAATTATAAATCGTAATTGAACAGTGAATACGTTAAGTGCAACATTCTTCAAGTATTGACTGTGTTTCATTATTTGTGTCAATCGTTAAGAGGAAGTACTGACCAAAAGAGTTTACCATTGGATTATTCACTCTTCAACACAGCCCAGAGGATTATTACATTGCTTGGAGTATTTACAAGGTATGAGACCCCGTTTAATTACGCGATCCCTCAGGAATTAAGTGAATTAATAGAGCAAATTTCCTGTAAGTGTGAGCCAATTTTGCGTTAATGGTAGTGCGTTGCAACCAACCTCATGACGTCAGAGCTTTGCGTGATAGGGAATTATATACCGCGTGTTGCGTTGCGTGACTAGTTTTACATAGGAAATATACGACTTTGTTCATCTAAGCCAAGCGAATTTTGAATACACTCAGTATAATTTGGATTTCATGTCGCTGGTATTGTTGAACATGTCCGAAACTTGTTGATTTCTGTTTCTACAAGGAAGATAAAATTTATACTAAACTCGGCTATTCTGTTTACATTGGAAATACACAGTGCGCACTTGCAAAATTATTTCGTTTCAGTACCATGTGTTCCGCAATTGAATCAATTTATTGTTTAAGTTACTTTTAAACAATGTTAATGTATATCTTGTTTGTTACAGGATGATTCCATGTATCAATTGGACGAAATTGCATTTTGCAACGCTAAAACTGTCTTTTGATCATTATTGCGGTTATCACGGGATGAAATATTAACATTAAGGTATGTAGCATTACTATTGATATTGAAACATTATCAATCGCCAATCAACTCTAGAAGAGTTCAACGTTATTTGCGCCAAATATATTATCGAAGATTTATCATATCTTTGCGGTATACAAATTGCGGCTAATTACAACATCGACATCGGTAATCTTCAGTCCAAGGATCAACAAAGTCATCGTTTGTGCAAATTCTATTGGAATGAATAATAAACGTAGGTAATTACGGAAAAGTATAGGTAAGACATAATTTGCGTCAATGTTATTGACAAAAATGCCGATAACAATGTATAATTGCGAAGCTTTTACGATTTGTGCTTTAAAAATACGTCGAATTCTTCGGTACCAGGATGAAGAGAGTCATTGTTTAAGCGCATACTGTTTGTAAGTGCAACAAACTCAGGTAATTGCGGAAAATCCATGATAATCATACAATATCTTCAAGAAGACTTCATGCGCCACGTCAAAAATTGTAAATATTTTCATAATTTGTGAGAATAGTAGCGACAACATTAGATGTTACTGATAATTGCGGAAAATCTATGATAACCATAGAGAATCGCGAAGAAACAAAGGCATCAGTTGCGCCAATATTATTGACAACACAGCAAATTAACAAGTATAATTGCTGATATTTTACGACTTACGGTTCAAACATTCATCGAAATCATCAGTGTTCAGTCCCAGGATCGCTTACATGAGTAGTACGGGCTTGGTAAGAGTAACAAATATAGGTGATTGCGGAAAATTTATAATAATCATACATAATCATTATGCGCAATTTGTATGACGGATATTTTCATTGTTAACGTGAGTATTATTGACGACAACGCGAATTGACAACCGTAATTGCGGAAAATTTATGACTTGCGGCTTAAATCGACGTCGAGATCTTCAATCCAAGGATCATCGTTTCATCGTTGGTGCCAATATTAATAATTATCACATGAATTCAAGAGAATTGCGGTAAAAGTATGATAATTATCAAGAATTTTTCAATTCACTGGATACACTAACAATATCCGAGTAGGGTAAACTATGTGTCAATTCATGTTCTTGCTTGCGAGCAAACTGCTATATTACTTTACCAAACTGTAAAGAATTAGGAAGTTTCAATTAGTATTAATCATACAAATATGCAATTAAAAGAAATAAATATCGATATTATCGCGAGAACCGTTGACAAAGCAATCAAAGTAAAACAGATAATTTCCTCTCGGGCACTGCGAGTGCAGCGTTCCAATTTCGTACAGTTAATTGTTGTACTTGCAGAAGGAGTTAAACTGATACGCATCGCATCATTAATTGCGAGCAAAGCTTGCACACTCGTCTCGTCTCCGGCGTGCATTTATTTGATCGCTTACAAAGTTGCTCCTTGTATTTCACTCGTTATCGGCGCGTATCAAGCAGTCGCACAGCGCTCTTAACGATTTCTTTATTTATGTTTTCATTTAGGTAGAGGTGTTTCATTTGGCAAACGCTCTTGATTAAGTTGCAGTTGGCTTATCAGCGCTATCGGCTTATTAAAAGTGCAATTAGCGCAAATGATTACTCAATATTGCATATTTTATGATGCAACTTTACAGCCAATTAATTTGCTCTCGAATTTATTGTGTGTCCAGCAGCACTCGTTCACTCATTCAGTTATTTATTTAGTTCGCGACGGGCTGCACATAATTATAATCAGTATTGAAGAAAACGTTAATAAATTAGGCCTTAAGCGCGCGACTACGTACGACTACTCAAATTAAGACGAGTAGCAACCAAACTGTCTTTTATCTCGTATAAATCTCGAACAGCTAACGAAAAGAACGCGAGCGCTCTGATTAATAAAACGCTGAGTTCATAAATCATTTCATTGGTGCTCGCTCGCGCACGCGTAGCAGAGCAAAGCACACAACAAACACACCACACACCACACACCACACCAAGGCGCGCATTCGAATTCGTGCGCTCATTACGCATTGATATTGTTCGATTGCGTGCGCACAAAGAACAGAAGAAGAAGAAGAAAACGCTCGCGCGGAGAGACACTGGTGACATGCAATTTTATTACCGCGCGATTGAATGCACTATGGTGGTAACATCGGTAACAAATCAAGAAATGCTTCTTGAAGAGGAGCAATCGCGCTCTCCGAATGACACGTACCAAGATATGGAGTGCTACCGATTCGCTTCTTCGTTCGGCTTGCGCGCGGCCGACGAGCGACTTCTATTCTTTTGTGTAGTATTTGCATTTGCATTTGTGTATTGCGCATTCAATCTTGGAACAAGAGCACCACCACGCGCAGAACAAGGAGGCGAAGAAGAAGAAGAAGTAGTACCAACAGCAACAACGATGCGATCCGATCCGATGCGACCTTTTAACTATCAGTTAATGAACCCGCGAATCTACAAAGACGCCGCCGCTGCTGCTTCTTCTTCTTGTTCGCTTCGATCGGCGTTTTCGTCCTCCACCATTGAGCGTGGGTTCACAATAGTATACTTGATTCCTTCTGCTTCTTAAACGGAAGCATTTCGAGACGAATACCGAGTTGCACCTGAAGCGAGCGCGCGGCAAAAGAGTTGAGAAACTTTCTTTCTCCCATTATCTTAATTTATAAACCAATAACGGCGCTTGAATAATACTTCACTGTTCTCGCTTCCTTTGATTCGATCATAAATAAACTGCATGCGCTCGTCGGACGTGGTTGAAGTGCAGAGATAGAAAGAAAGAACGAACGAATCAACGAAAGATGACGATTTGGGATAACGTGCGACATTCAACCGGTTTCCAAATTTACTAAATACATGTTAAGTAATTTAAATTGACATTCTTTTAATACACAAGCACGCAGAGGTGCGCATCAACTAATGCTCTTGTTCTCGTTCCATCGACGCGCTCTTTGACGAAGAAAGAACCACCGCGCGCATTCGGCCGATGCCGAAAAAACGATCAACTTGGTTATTTTCACATCGCATATTAATTATACGCGTACTACACAACCAGTTCTTGCTTTCGGATTAGATCAATGCGCGCATCGAGTTTCGAAATTTTGTTGTTGTTGTTGCTGTTGCTGCTGCTGGTTGCTCAAAAGTGCAACCGTGTATGATGATGATGTTGATGAGAACACAGAAAAGACCAAGTTTTACGCTAATGAAATATGTGTTCTTATACATGCTGGCGCTTTTTTTATGGGAAATGCGGAAGGAATAAATGATCGGAGCGACAAGAAGTGAAAAATACAAATTTATGTATTTTTAGCCGTGTTTGAAATATGATCCGTGTGTAATATTTTAGTAAACGAACAAAATCGCTGCTTAATTATAAAGTCCGGAAATATAATTCATACGCGAACAAATTGTTGATCATAAATAATTTCCAGAGATCACACTCGGAATTCACAATTAGTTAGCGTTTGTTCTCAATGAAATGAGTAATCAATCACCTCGAAATTTTGCTTTGAATTTTTTAATCGGCTAATTCAATATTAATGTTTGTAAATTAGTTAGGAGATTTATAAACAATATTGCTGCTTAATTCTTGTTTTCATTATAAATTACAGTAGTTTATCATCATTTAAATTAATTTAAAACTTTCAAGTCGAGTCAAGATGGAAGGAAAGTCAACAAGTTAGTTTGCGCAATTTTTTCAAACGTTTCGGATTATTTATTGAAATAAATAAAAAACGAAAAAAATATATTGAACGTAAACGGTGAACAAAAAGCGGATGCTAAAACTCGGCAAGAAAAAGACGAAGTGCTCCAGAACAAATTTACATCCAAAGGAATCACTTGACATGTCTACTTATCTCTAACGTACGTAAGCGACGCAAAGCAGCGCAAAATAAAGAATGTCCTTATACGTATATTTTTGATTGTGTACCTGAATTATATAAAGGCAGCGCGCATTTGTTGGGCGGCGGCGTGAGTGCGCGCACAAAGCGCTCTATAAAACAATGTGGAAAAGAAATTGTGTGACGTTTGCGCCAACTTGCGAATAGAATGGACATCACTTTGCAAAAGGCGGCTGCGTTTATTTCCCTTTCGTTTTCGCTCGTTTGTTGTGTTCAATCTAATTTACTATTAAATTATTTAAAGCGCATACGCACGCCGTGGCCGCGGCGCAAGGCAGATGACAAAAACTCGCCAAGTGGAGATTTGCATTTTTGGAATGAAAATGCCGATTTTGTTTTGTTCTTCGCCTCGCATCAAACCCGGCGTTCACTCAAACGGCAAATGAGTTAAAGAGCCGAAGCAATGAATGAATACCACGATTTATTGAAATTTTTGCGTCGTCATCGGAAATAAAAGCTTCTGAAAGACAAGCAGCAGCTCGACGCGCTTTTTTGACAGACGTAGAACCTTTAAGGACGATTCAAGTAGCATGGGAACAACATTCAATTCCAGCGCACAAACAATAAGAGCAAAAACACGTAAAAAACAACACACACGAACGCGCGCGCGCGCGAATCGAATCGATGGAAAAAAGAACAAACGCTTTGATTGCAAACAAGCCATCATCTCATCTCTTGATGACTCACTTAAGTGCAAACCGTCGTATCGCAAGAACGAAATACAAGAAGTTAAAGAACGTTTAGCGTTTAGCGCACAACGGTAAAATAAGTGGCAACTAAACGTAAAAAAAGCTTGCAACTAAAATGGTTTTAATTAAAGTTATGATCGCGAGGCAAAAGAACATGAAATATTTCACATGGTTTTAAGCTTTTTTAATTTGTTTCACGCAATTGAAACGCTTTGCAGGTTTCGTTCGCAGCGTGAAGTGCTAATAAATAATTTCGAGTTAATTTCTTCATGATTTTTTGAGGGAATTTAATGTCTCGCGTTGAATTCGTTGAAAAGCTATGAACCTCGAATTGTTAATTAATCCCAGCATAATAATAATACATCTATCAATTCGATTTGGTCATAAAACGCGGTGAACAAAGCGATTTGTTGTTTGAATGATAATAATAATTACGAACGCGTTAATTGCAGGATAGGAATTATTGTGCTGGGTGCTTTTTATTGATTCGAAATATTTCGGTTTACGATTTCAGGAAGAAGAAGAAGAAGAACTTGAACCGTTTGTTTTAATTCACGATTTGGTATGCGAAGTATTTTAAGCTGCAGCTTGAGTAACGCACTTAAAATTGAACAAAGTCGTTAGTGTAAATATTTACAGTGCGCGCGCGATTGATTAAAAATTTAGAATTGTGTCATGCGGTGTTATTTAAGTCTCAATAATGCATGATTGAATATGAAATTACAACACTGCGTGTCGGGTGAAATGCGACTAATTTATGCGTGGTTTGTTGCATACATTAATTTCAATCAATGTTTGCGCACATTCTGGAAATTAATTTACGCGACTTCCATTGAAATCGTTTGAATGGAGCGTACGTGCATGTATGTACGTCGAATATAATTTAATTACAATTGTGTATAACTTATTTGTTTGTGCGTCTAGTTGAAGTATAAATCAATGCGCGCTGTAGTTGGATAATTTAATGAAATTCTATTTTTGCCGAACAATTTGAAAAATGTAAATTTTAATCATCCAATTTGCAAAAACCTATTAATTTGCTCGTAAATTCAGTGAGTTGAGATGACAAAAAATTGATGGGAAAAAATTTAAACGATTTGCAACGCGAATTTTGTTTTGTTCTTTATATCAAGTGCGTTAAGAGGTAATAAATTTTACAGCATCTCACATTAGCGAATGATAATAATAGTATCTTAATAATAATAATAATGATACTGCTGGTATCCAAAGGTCACAAACACTTGTGTAAATCCGCTAAAGAATTTATACTCAAGTAAGAGGGACGCGTTTATAAAATACACACGACTGCGAGTTCAATTATAATTGGCCATTGTTCCGCTTGATAATACTACCCATAATTATTAGTTACGCAAGTTAATAATGAAAGTCAATTTAATATTTTTCTTTCTTCCATTTCGAGCGGGAATCGCGCAAGACAGCGCACACAGCGCGCGCGGTGCGCAGCTGAATATTACGTGATATTATACAAGAATACAAACGCATCGTTCGCTTCTTCAACCGCAAGAAGAAGCAACAGCAACAGCAAGAAGAAGATGAAGGAGAAGAAGGCGATGCGAGGGTTCCATACATACGCCTATTAATTTTCGTAATTTTTTTAATGCGCTTCATTCGGTGCATTCACGTATACATTATGAGTACTCGCACTCGCGCTTTGGACGTTTTCAAAACGCAACCAGCACAAGGCGCAGAAGAAGAAGAAGATGAGCTAGGAAGCTGTGGCCGAGAATGCCCAATAACTATTCGCCGTTTGCTCGTGAACAATTTATTACCGTTTTCTATGCTCGCTATGTTCATAAATTATAAATGAGCGTATTGAAGATGAAGCGCTCGCTCGCGCGTATGCGCCGAGAAGGAGGAAGAGTTTTGAAGATGCGCACATTGAGATTGTTCATAATACGAAGTATTCTATAGTACGAATTATTATATAATTTTCGTCAAATATCTCGGGATATTATTAGCATATTTTTCAATAACTAATTAACAAATTCGCCCGGCTGTATTACGATTTTTCACGCGTACGTTCGCCGTGCAAGAAAACGCATTAGAATCAATAGCATGCGTATTTATTAGGCATAAATCATAGACTTCCAAACTTTTTCATCTCGGTGCGCTAATAAATCACGTTCGTTCTTCTTCTTCAGCGCGCATTCGTGGCTCGGTTGGCTTTTTTCAGTCAGGCATTGCAAAATGAAGAAAAACGTTGAAGCCGTAACAATATTCTGACTAATTATCGTATTGAACTAATTATCACTCACACATGCGCTCGCTGAGATAGAAAATAAATTATACACGCTCGATTATGTATGGCTTTCAGCGACAATGATGGATATTAATGAAGGCAATGCCCCTTTAGTGGATTATTTGTCTTGCGCGGCGAAGACGTCTAATTTATTTATTTAGTCAAGTCAAGTGAATATTTGCTGCGTGTGCATTTTTCTTTTCAATTAGACACGAATTCAATTATAATTAGCTGCTCTCCTCTCCGTTCACTGACGCATCGCCGCGTTGCGCAAACGACATTCGCACTTGATCACTCGTCCGCTCGTTCACTCGTTCACTCGTTGTCTGTATTGACACTAACAGCGCATTTTACAAGCGTCCATAAAGACGTTAATTGTGTTGAATTTTCAAAATGTTTTGACGGCTTTACATGCCGCATGGCACCTTATCAAACGAGATTATAAAGTGCGGTTGTAAACGTATTCGTTTTTATTAATTAATCCGGTAATATATTAATCAATTATTGCAATTTTTCTGGAGTATAAAAGGGGGAGATTTGCAAGTAAAATGCATCAGTTGATCAGTCTACTTTCATCTTGCAATATTATAAAATAATATTCTTGAAATGACCAAGTGTTTTATAAATTTTGTGGTAAGATTTTTCTCGATTATTATTTCTCCCTCTTATATGAAACATTACAGACCTTAATGGTAACAATTCTTGCAATTTTGCCTGACGTTTATACATTTGAATGCAAAGAAGTGGGTCGTTTTGCGGACCCGGATGATTCAACATGCAAGGCGTACGTCCTCTGCGTTCAAGCCGGAAATAAATTAGTCAAACAACCTTACACTTGCACTGGAAACACAATCTTTGACGCTGTCGACAAACATTGTTCAGCTAAAGCAGAATGCAAGCCTGGTAATCGGCCTGCCACCTGCGATAGGGAAGGAAATATTGATAACGTTAACGACGGCGAATGTCGATCATACTATTACTGCAAACATAAGGGAGATAAGGGTGAACTTAAGCAATGCGTTGCACCACTTAAGTACGATTCGGGAGCTAGAACTTGCTCCTTGCATTATGTCTGCCCAAGACAATTCACTTGCAAGCGTCGTGGACGTTTCCCGGATTCTAGTGACCAGTACAACAAACACTACTTCTTGTGCTCTCAACATCTTGATGGTTCTTTCGTTGCTACCACTTACACTTGCCCTAAGAATTCCCTCTTTGATGGTTCTATCGAAAAATGCTATTTGCCCAAGAACCCGAATGATGTCAAGGGACCACATCAATCTGAGTTGCCCAGTGAGGAATGGGATCATCTTGAAGGTTATGAATGCACCTCCCGTGGCAATAATGCTCACTACTATTGTGACGCCAATTCCATGAACAAATGTTCAAAAATTTAAGCGGTGGTAATCCGAAATCTAAACAATACTATTTTATTCGCAAACATTATCTATTGAAATGCTTCTAATGTAATTATTCCTAAATAAAGTGAGCAAGGCAAACTGAAAATTGAAGAGATGTGATTGGATGTGGGTGTTGAATCGAAATATATACACATACTTATAGTTGAACGCACTTGCAATGCAATTGCAGTAGAAATCTATTAACAAATAGTGAGCGAAGTAAAATGAATAATTACGTGCACCGCCTCTACACGTCGGTCGGAATGCTACTGTATCTGGATCGTAATTTGTAAAACGTATTATTAGGCCGCGGGCATGCATACATTTCACTTTATTATTATTAGGAGTCGGTGCGCAGAGAGGTGCGCAACTCTCGGACGCTTGCAACAACAGCAACAATCGGGGACATGAGTGTTTTAATTGTGCGCTGCGCTTAAATGCATTCATTGATTGAGTGGCAAAAAAGAGACGAACCTTTGATTTGAGAGACATGACGAAAGAACTCGACGTGTTTCAACGTGCGAATAAATGAAAGAAATGAAACATCGGACGGCGATGCGGAGAGAAAAGTAAAGTGTACGTTATGCATTCCAGCAATGTCGATGACCATTTCAAAATGGTTAATAATTAAGTAAAACGATCGACTGAATGTTGGTTGGTTACCTATATCATTATAATATAAGCGCGCATTTTTCTATTCGCGGCGATAATGCGCGAGAAGAGTGGCTGAGCATTATAGAAATTTATACATTTATAAAACGTACTTAAATTTAATGCATTCAACCACATTACGCTCAAACTCACAAGCGTGCGCGCACATTACGTGCTCGTCTTTGATGCATTCCGTGTGTGTATTTATTGCAGGCAATTTAGAAATAGAAATATTCAGAAAGAAGTATCGCGCACGCGGGCACGGGCTGCGCGCTTAACGAACGCGGATATGCGCGCAAGAAGTCATCTTCTTATCGCACTTTCAGTTGCGCAAAAGATGGAATTTTCATTTACGATAAAAATGCGCGGAAACGCTTTATGGAAATTGAAAAATTAATTAAAGACAATAAAAAATTAATTAAATGCTACGCGTTGCGTTTCGCCCCTTTTTTGAAACGATTTATTAAGCAATTAAAATTAATTTCCAAAAATTACAAAATTAATTTCTCGTAAAAAGCGCATAATTTCCAACGATTTATAAACTCGTAAACGTTCAATTAATTGTCATAGGAGTTGTTAATTTTTACAGTTAAAAAAAGCGCGCTGAATACTAATTACTTTATGACTTTAGCACGTGCGTAGATGAAATTGCGTTGAGCAGCATCAAACACTTAATGCTTTTCAATTACATCCAACTAATTCTAATTGAACTAAACAGTGATGATTAATACTAATCGCATTAATAATGAGAGAGCCCTGTCGAGAGAGTTCTCGTTTAAACTGGATACGAATGCGTTAATCTTAATTTATTAAAAATCGAGCATCGTTAAGCGAGAGAGACTTTCACCAAACCTAAACTGTGAAATGATTTTTCCGTGCGCATCATGCATTTTGCATACGTGGATTACACACATATTTTAGTTGCAGATTATTTAAATTTATCTATTTATCTTGGTTCGTCCGTTCGTTTCGTCCAGGACGAAAAGAGTACAAAATATATTTGCTTAATCTTGTATTGTAAAATAGAATTTCATAAAATGCGGTCTTAGATCAAACATGAAGCACCGTTTTCTCAATTCGATGAATCCGCATTGCACTTCAAAAAAAAATGCTTTCATGTCATTCTTGTCGTTTTTACTAATCCAACATGATTGGTGATTAACAATTTACAACGCTCTGCGCTTTTTTCACATTAGACGCACGACTCGTGATTAATATTCATGGTATTCTGGTGATTGACTAAAAATAGTTGTAAATAAACCTAAAAATAGGCAAAAACTTGTAATAATTTTCTAGTAGTAGAAATGCAAAAAGTCTTAATGTTTGTCTCTTCTCTTCGTTTCGTTTTTTTCGTTTCGCTTCATCTAAACGTTGATGAGTCGCAATTAAATTATGCTCGCGTATGAGTTTGTTAGATCATGGACGACGACAAACCGGTTTCGTTGTGCCGAATGTGTATAAATGAATTAAAATGAAAAAGTGCAACAATAATATGATTTGAGGTATGCGATCGTAAAATAATTTGTATAATTTGGCATTCATTTTACATTTCGTATTAATTAAAATTACTGACAGACATAAAAGCGAAATATGAATACCGAATTTAATAGGTACAAACGCGCTCGCGTAGAATTAAATCGCATTAGTTCTTTGAATATTGAAATTGCTCTTGCATTACGCAGCTATTTATAATTAATGCATAATTATTGCTTAATATTCATGAATAATTTAATATTTCATTATTATTTCAAGTCGTTTTACGTTATTCTCTTTCGATTTGTTGCACCCGGCTGTTTTTTTGCGCCCATTGGAGAAACAATATTCAATTAATGTCGTGCGCAAGATTCTAAAGCGTGCGTGCGATTACAATGCCAGAAGGGTTGTTATTATTCTGTTATCATGCAATCGCCTTTGCATTCGGCGCGCAATTGTTCGGCAGTCAACTTCAGACGCAAGTATGTAACAATTCCAGCCGATAAATTGATTCAATTGTTCGACACGCAGCACCCTCGCAGTGAACTAAGTAAGCGCATGAAGGGATGGCTAATTGTATTACTAGTGTGAAAATCGATTTGCCCAAATTTCCTTTCGTCTTGACACACTACACTTACACGACTTGACAATTTGGTCACGTCTTCGCAGCAATCGATAGAATGCGCCGCGTACCTTCTCGCGCCCTTCTTAAAAATACGCACGTTGACAAGCAACAATTGATATCTTGCGAGGTGCGGCCGCATTGTCTTCCTCTCGACTATTATTCAACAATTGTCTAGTTATTGCAATCACATCAGGATGATGAATAACACTAATGAGTTGCATTGTGCAGGCGAGTCTAGCAAATATTTGTATACGTGCGCGTTGTGGATGGCTTTGAAAGTGAGAAAAAGCAAGCACCGGGCACGGAGACGAAGAGAAGAGAAATCACAGCGTGTCAGTGATGGTATTTCGTATGTGTCTAGTTAATAATAAGTACCGAACAACAATTATGGCTTCGTTAACATTCCATTTCGTGTGCTGCGCAGCTCGTCGGTGCGTTGTGTGTCTCTTCGCTGGCGAGATGAAAAAGGTACGGCACAAATCGCTATTATTCATTGAGTTATACGCTCGTTGGATGTGCGGTGCGGTGTGCAGTTGAGCGCTGCTGGCTGGCTGACCACTGAAAAATAATTTCAACGCAACAACGCATATTAATTATGTGTGTACGTACGCGCGCGCGGAACGCCAAAGATGACCGCACTTATATGGTATTCCTATTTGTTCAACGCGAACGACAACGTTCCGCTGTTATGATATATTGTAATTGTTCTTTTATAATAAGCGGAATTCTTACCCGGACCCGACTCCGACATGCCATACGACGAATTCTTATCGCTGATAAGTTGCAAACTATTTCGGAATTTATTAGGATGAAATCGCATTTAAAATTTTCCACGCTTTAATTAACAAAAAAAGTTTAGACGAACGAACAGCAATTAAATAACTCAATTAAATGGAGTTAATCAAGTTGTCATAGACGAAATCAATCCACGAGGATCTGACAACTTCGTATTCGTTGCTCTTATTCTTGTTCTGGCATTAGAGAGGAAAACGTCACGAAATCCTCAGCCATCAACAACCACAGCAGCAGCAACAACAACAAGAGCGTTTACGCTTAGAAGATTTAGCTATGGCGGTTGCGTTACATACAAAATTATAACTTGCGTACGCATTAAACGAGCGAAGAATAAAGCAGGTTGGCAGCTTTTATGAGTGGCCGGTCGGCTTGGCTGTTGAACGAAAAAACAAAGTGAAAAGCGCGCCCGCTTGTTCGTTCGTTCTCTCGACGGGTTTCCCTTTTTTCTTCGACTTTAGCATCCTCAGCGTCGCTCCTGCGATGATGATGCTTGCTTAATTGAACTCACGTTGCGCATGCAGAAATGTTGATTCTCAGTTTATCATGGCGTTAGAATAAAATAGAAAAATACGAGAGATACAACTTTTCTCCTCGCTTTGTGGTAAAAGGCTAATTGAAAGAGCTTAGTTAATAGAGTTCAGACAAAGTTTTTTTTTCTTTTTGATTTTCATATTTGACATCTTTGTCCTTGTGATTAAGGAAAGAATTGGCGTAACTCTGTTGTGCAGTGCACGAAGGCAGTGCTGTAAATTGCGTATATTGTGCCGCCGTCGGGGGTGAAATAAAAATGCGTCGCGTGCTCGCCGAGTGCGGACGAAGTCGCTGTAATTAGGTTGTCGTAAACACACTCATCAGATGCGAAACATTGCGAAAAATCAACGCGTGCAAACGCAAACTTGACGATATTGTTATATTGCCTATATCCGGTACAAAAAGAACACCCCTGAAGAAAAAAATTGCTTTTTCTTATTTCGTTTTCTAGACGACGCACTTTTATTATCCTCATTTTTATTCTTTGATTACGCTTTCTGCGTGATTACAAGCGAATCATAAATATTGCGACAAAGAAAAATCCTTGGCGGGAATTATCCTGAAAATGTCAACGCGCACTCTCTCTCTTTCTCTCTTTGACTCGGGATATTTAATCGTGGAATCAGACAACCCATTTCCGTTCGATGGAGGCGTGTGGAGGAAATGAAAGAGAATTGAGAATTTCATATATGCGTTAAACTCATTGTCGCTTTCTGCAAGACGCAAGTAAACACACACACAGCTACGCATACGTTTGTAACTTGCAAGTGACAGATATCTTCATCTCTTTTGAAACATTTAAATGCACGGATTTGAATAGCGCCGAACACGAGGTGAGAGAGGACGACGAAGGCGTATTCTTCAACGTCGCCGTCGACGCCGACATGAGTGATTGTTTCGTTCCTCAAGCGTGCGCGACTTGTGGTCGTCACTATTTGTACACGCGATTGAATTGGCAAGATTATACCATAAGGTGACAACTCACTATTAATTATTGTCAGCGCAATGCGGCGCAATGGCGAAACTTGTAATTGAATGTCAAATGTTCCACCAGTAGCGAGCAGCGCGTCCCTCTAATGATGAAACACGATAGATAGATACATGCGGCTATATAGCTATATAGCATCGCTTCTTCGTCTTCTTCTTCTGCTGCTCGAATACTACACAACTTTGTAATCCGACGCATTTGCGCTCGCGACGCGGATTATGTGCGTAATAATCGAACACATCTGTCAATGCAGAATTTTTCTAAGCTTGCCGATTAGTCACTTGTTGTCAGCTTATAAATCTTGTTGATTATACATTTTTCTACAAGTGTGTATTTTTATCCATTCGCCCGTGAGAAATCTCATTTCACGATCGGCAGCCAGCTAGGCGAGCAAGTAGCGAGAAATGTACTTCTTCATAAATGCCTTGGAGTGCTTTTGGAGCGAACGCGTTCGCCGTATAAAAGGAGCGATTCAGTAGTCAGGACTATTACGCCTTCGCACAATACAATATCCGCTGTTGAGTTCGTCTCTCAAGTCGCTTAACCTTTTATTATATATGTATAAAGAAGAATGATTGTTGTTAACACGTCGAGCAAATGGAGCAGCTTTGGCATTGTGTGCGCTGCGCTCCTCGGTGCACGGGCGAACTCTTTCTCTCGCTCGCGTTCGCGCGCATAAATGAATGAAATGAATGAATGAGTCGTTTGCTCTCGCGCGCGCGAGCCTTCGGTCGCCTGTAGGTGTGTTTTACCTGTGCGCCTCGCAGTAGTCGCGTCGTTTAGACCTTTCGTGGGTGTTTATGTTTCTATCAAGTGGGCGCCTTGCCTTGCGCCGCGGCCGGCGAAGAGTGTGTGAAAGACAAACAACAACTTGATGTCTTCACTTTTATGCCCATCAACACCATTGTTGCTGTTACTTTGTTGCGATTGTTGCGAAAACTATGCGTATAATTATCGGCGATTGCTTGGCAAGCAGGTGGTGGTGGCGGTGGCGGCGTACGCTTTTGTCTAGTTGTTTATGCGTGAGTTTAGCGCGGAGGCAGCGATTTGCTATAAATAATTGGTTAAACGCGCGCGGCGCATGACAGGGCGGCATTGTAAACATAGAAGTTTATTCAATGGAGATACCGCGGTGATAAGCACACTCGGCATATTTGTATATGTGTTTTGCGCGCTTCGCGGATATTTGTTTCGCGAAAGCTGCGCGCGCGCGCGCGACCGGACAAACAGATGCGCGCCGATTGTTCGCTTGTCAAGCGCGGCGTGCTGTCCGCGTCTAATTGACAATTGTTTATCATCCCCGCACGGCGCAGAGACAAAGAGCATAAACATGCGGTTATAACATGCGAATGAGTACACTTATTAGTTATTAACTGAAGATTCCCATTCGGCGATAATGCAGCCGAACAAAGCAGCAACAAGAGACGGTAATGTTATATGCCCACCTTGCGCGTGGAACAAAAGATTGTTTGTCGGATAAATTTTTGAGCAACTAATCGTAAATTTGTTACATGATCAATGACAACAACAAGTGGAAGACGCTGAACACAAAACGCATAGAGGAGTCGGAATAAGTTAAGTGCGCGTAGCTTTTATCCCGCTGTTAGCTTCTTTTCCGCCGTGACAATAAAAATTATAGACTGGCAATGGCAAAGACAAGCGAGTTATAACTGCAGATCGTGAATTGCATTCATTAAATCCAGCACGCAAAGCTGAACCGCGAGAAACGCAAGAAGAGAGGATGAAGAAGAAGAAGAAGAAGAGGAAAATATGATGAACAAGCACAACGTGCTGCCGTTTGTTGGCACGCCGCAGAAGAAGAAGTTGCTAAGTGACTTAGTAGTGGCAGGCATCCTAGGGCTGATGCGTGAGGCACCCCGGGTGCGCCGCCTCCAGCAGGGTCCCTGCTGCCCCCTAGTAGCTTGGACGGACTAATTGCGCCCGCCAGCACTCTTCGCGATCGTTTACAGTTATTACAGCAATTTCTTCGGTCTTTATATTCTCATCGTGCACTTGTTTCCTCCGTGCTTACTTAACTCGTCTTTTGTTAATTTTTTACTCGTGTTTGTTTTCGATAAAGACAAAAAGTGATAAACAAATCATTGGCACTTCTTCTTCTTCTTCTGCTTGTTCAGTGCATTCGTCTTGAGTCATCAGCAATAATCTTGCATTTATGCTAATGCGTTTTCGTTCTGCGCTCGCGCGCGCGCGCTGCCTGCCGAAAAACAATTCGGGAGGACTCCGGGGGCCGACTCTAAAACGCCTCATAAATCTTCGCCGACAGCAATTAATCACGAATACATGCTGGAATACATTCCTCCTCGGTGTCTCCTTCTTCATCGTGCAGCACGCCCCATAAATTGTTCTCTTGCGGCGCGCATCGCGGCGTCGAATAAAAGAATTCACCAAACATGACAATAAAAGGCTAAACAGATTTGCCGCATTTACATCGCATACGCGCAACACACATGCAGCGAATAAAAACTGGCTGCATGCTAATGGAACAAAGGAATCCTTTAAACGCATTCTCACCTGACGTCCAACAGGATAATTGATGATTGCGCCGCTCGATCGGGTCGAATTTTGCAGCTGAAACGCTTCGCGTGCGAGACAGCCAAATTGATTTCAGCCGAAAATCAAAGCAAATACGCAATGCAAATGCGTATGGCCTGAAGACGTAACTGCGCGAGTTTTGATTTCACGATAATAAATATAATTGCACGCTCCGTTTCTTGATTGATCGCAGTTCAATCAGCCTCCAGTCTTGTTCTTGATGCATTTATGAATTAATTTTTAAACTTTTGAAATTTCCACGCAAGTACTTACCTGTAGGTACAAACACTCAAAAGTAAAAGAGAAGAAAAAATGCAAGTTTCATTCCTTTATCTTGAGATACTTTTTGTGTTTATTTTGCTTAAATTTTTATTCCAAGTCTCAGCGCTGGATGATTGTCGTCTGCGGCTTTTTATGTTATGGAATTTTAAATGAAAGTTTGTGTTCGGCGTCGTAAAATAATTTAGGCAGCTCGTTTAGAAAATGGGAACACGGGGGATAACAAAGAGAAATAACCATAATTAAAGGAGCGCTCGAGCGCAGATAACATAAAAGAGAGGCCTCGTAATCGAGATTGTCGACTGACTTTTGTGACCACTAAACTATGTTGTTTATTGTTTATTAAAATGTGGTAAAGACTTTTACGCTTCGTCGCAGGCGCGCGCGGCATCCTTAAGCACGACGAAGCAAGACGCAGCAATGCAGATATAATAATAATGCGTAAACGTTGTTGTCCACGTCGTCTTCGTCCTTCTCTTCTTCTTCTTATAGTCCGAGATTGTTCAATTCTTTTTAAGCAAAAGCTCAGGCGCGCGCTGCCTAACGGAATGTACGTGAAGCTCATTTTATTATAATTTTTCCCTTTCGCATATTCGCATATTGTTGCGTTCAAAAGCCAAAGCCGCACTCATTCTCTCATTCTTCCAATAACGAATTGTATCAAGCGCACGGCAATGAGAGCATCAGCCACAAACCAAAGCAGCAGAATAAGAAGAAGAAGAAGAAGAGTTTTTCGATTAACTGTATCGCAACTGCCCCGAAAATGGAAGCGAACTGAATATGGACAGTCCGCGCGGTACGTACGAGGAAAACCTGTAATTTATAAGATTTATACAATGGAGTGTGTTGCGCGGTCGCGCGACGCGGTTCTAGATTTACGGAATTACTAGGAAGATGTATTAGCATTTGTTTGCATTCGAAATTGGCTCCTTTTACTCGCTGCTGCAGTCTGAAAAATTCATCGCTTCAGATTACCAATAGAAATTCGGTTGTGTTATTCAATTAGAGACGGAATCGTCGAGGAGAATGCAAGACCACGAGAGGAGAGTAATGTAATACAAACAAATTAAAATATTATGCGTTTATTCGATTCGATTGCCGGCGTGTATTATTAATGCGCTTTTCGCGTTGTGTGCGTGCGCGCACCGGAATTAATGTAATCAATTACGAGCTAATGGACGATACATAGAAAAATATCTGAGATGCAATCCGGTCACAAATTTGAGATATTTTCGATGTAATTTATTACGTGAACGTTTAATTTATACGCGATTAGCTTAATTAGGGAAACTATTTTCCCATGCATAGATTTCACCTGCGTCGGGAATGTCGTACATCTTTGAACAATTCATTTAATTAGAGTTTAAACTCATTGTACTACACGATGCACAAAAAGCGCAGGCATTTCTGAACCGTTCGTGAAGCGCGCAACGCAGCGAGGAGAAAAAACATTGGCTTTGTCGAGTTCAACATTGAGCATTAACAACCTCAGAAATTACATTACAAAAACAAAAGCAGCAGAAAAACGCCAAACGAGTATAAAGATAATACATAGAAATGGCGATTCATTCGAAATAGTTTGCAAGAAGCTGCTGCTTATTGTGTCGTCGACTCGCGTCGTCTGTTTGCTCTCTCGTCGTGGTTTTTTTGCACGGTGCGTGAACGCATTTACACGTCTTGTTGTTGTTGTTGTTGGCCGGGCAACCGCACAACGGACAATCACAATCGACGTCGACAATAAATGCCTAACAGCCAAACAATCGTTAGGACAAAACGAGCTGATCGCAGCCGTAAACAAGTCCATTATAGCCTTCTTGTACAAACGTGGTAGCGTTTTGCGCGCTCCAGCTCGGCCATTTACAGTGCGCGCAAGAGACAAGAGAGCACAGCTATTGAACGCGATTCAATTAAATCGACGACGATTATTATTCAGTCAACTTTCACTCGGGAGATTCGACAATGCGTGAATTGTTTTCTCTTTGTTCGTCTTGCCACTATATTCAAAGCGATTGCTAACGACGCCTTTCGTTTTGTTCGCCACATCAAATCAAGAGGAAAAGTGAGGTGAAACTCTTGACAATTTATTTATGGCATTCGATGCGGCGTCCACGTTCGTTCGGTTTTGTAACAAGTGTAACACAAATGCAAATGAAGCCACAACATAATTGTCCTTATAGGAAAAATATACGAGCGCGCCCGTCCCGTTTGGAAATCTCCACAGCCAGCGTTCTCTCTGTTGTTATCTTGATCATCGTCGACGTCCTCGTCGTCGTCGTCGTCGTCTTCGTCGTGGTTGTTGGCAATTTGCGGCCTACGTTCAAGCGCTCCGAGTGTCAACGGTAGCGTAAATGTTCGTTCGTTCGTTCGTTTCAGGCTCGCGACGAGATCGTGAAATGCAAGCAATTGCACTGAAATGACATAGACGCGAGCCCCCTCGAGGGTGTTTGGTGCGAATTGCGTAATAAGCGCAATCGTTTTCCGCGTTTTCTGACAATACGTATAATTTCAAAACGCTTTTCCTGCTTCGAGCATCCAGCACGTGCAAATTGCGCACTGTCAAATAAAACTAATAAAACGTAATTATTAATTATTAAACTGGCTGGCTGTCGCTCATTTTTGCTCAAGCATTTGTGAATTGCTCAATCACGCGCCGCGCGGAAAGCTCACTTGCGAGATTGCGTCAGACGAATGCATGCATTGTTTATGCTTCTTTATTATTGCAAAACGTGCGCGCTTATTTACAATGCACAAAGCAGGTAGCTAACTGTGTGATGTCATCGTATAATTGAACTTTATTACAACAATACGGGTTTTGTTGTTATTGTTTGCAAAAAATAGCCATTATGTAAGTAATAATAATATTTGAGGTATTATCGTAAAACGTTGCAACACGAGATAGGAGCAATTAATAATTTTTATGGGCAGTAATTGATTAGCAATTTCCTCTTATAGAATTACATAATGAATCGAAGCTGGAGCTCAATCAATTTTTGATCGTATTTTGACATGACACACAAACTTTTCACGTCTAATCTAATTAGCAATCCACTTGCTTGTCGAGTCCGAACGTAATAAAACACGTCGGCTGCTGGTGCTGCTGCTGCCGCTGCCGCTGTGTGCTATTGAGCAATGCAAATGTGCTTCGCGGCGCGAACGTACAAATGAACGACCTTTAGAAATATGCAAGTGACCTCATTTGACATAAAACAAATGCGTGCATGTCGCGCTCCTCCGGGCGCCAGTCGAGCAAACAACAACGCAACTACAAAACCAGTTTGCGAGCATTTTGCGAGTTCTGCTCCTCGTCCTCGCCGTCGTCCTGATCGTCGTCGTCTTCGTCTGCTTCTTCGTCTTGAGCGCCATCGTCAGCGGCAGCAGCAGTTAACGAGCAGAGCGCGCATGAAATACACGCCATTATATTATAAGCAATGCATTTACGCTGCGCGCTGTTAATGTCTTCGCTAACTTCGTTACGGTCGCTCAATACGCATTGGTAACAAAAAGACGCAAACACTTCTTTCAATACTTCTTCTTCGTCTTCTTCTTGCACTTGCTCGCTCCGCGTACGTATTGAATTATTGATTATACATACATTTTACGCGATACCATCAATTAAGCGAAATAAATAATAATTAATGCACAAACAGGTGCAAATAGTTGCTCAATATTAATCCACACTACCTACGCATATTTAAGTTGACTCACTGTAAAAATTGACCAGCACCAACAGCACCAGCAGCAACCAAGCAGCGCTTGAGCTAGGATTAAACTCGAGATTAGTTTATTAACATTTTTATTATTAAGATATTTGTACGTTATTAAACGGGACAATAATAACCATTAATTATATAATGCACGATAATTGATAAGGTAATTAATTACCTACTATTTAATTAAGTTGTTTTTGAGCGTTTAATCGGTATTTCGCTAAAGAAAGCGTACGAGAAGGATGCAGCTAGGATGATACGAAATTGACGTTGCTCAATGTACCCAACAATTAATACACTTTATTATTTATTCTTTTGCACTCACAATACTGTTAAGATTTTTAATCTTGATAAAATGCACACTTAAGACTGTTTAACAGTTAGAACGGCCACACACACGGCGAGTAATTTGTAATTATCCTGCCTT
Source organism: Anaulacaspis nigra (assembly GCA_030264675.1). Taxonomy (NCBI): domain Eukaryota; kingdom Metazoa; phylum Arthropoda; class Insecta; order Coleoptera; family Staphylinidae; genus Anaulacaspis; species Anaulacaspis nigra. Next base: position 67,229 of record JARJDV010002055.1, read on the forward strand.
CAAAATACCTAATCAGAAATTCGTCGCTCTCGACTTGTTCTCTCGCTCCGCGCGCGCACTGCGCATTCATTTCGTTAAAAAATGCAACAAGCACAATCATTAAATTATGATTTATGATAAGTGGACATGATTTAACAATGCTAACAAATAAGTTGGTGATAACATTCTCACGCTTGCCTAAGCGTGTTTGGTAATTGTTTCTTTTTGGTAGATCTTATATATTTGAGTAGGTTTTTTTGTGGAGATATTATGTAAGTCGGCGAAAATTCGTGCGAAATGAGCTTTTAATCTGCGCAAGTTGTGCGATTACTACGCGCGCCCATAATAGATTTATGATACACGGTTCGGGCGGGTTATTAACTCGCAAGTTGTTCGTTGCTTCTTCTCTTCTTCTTCTTCTTCTTCTTGTTTAATCATTTATCGTGCTTGTACATACGGTACGGATGCGCATCGCGAGTGTGCGTAATAACCGATAATTATTTGCATATCGACACGCCGATTTTACAACATATTGTGAACAAAAATTAAACGGCGATTATTATAGAGCTGGCTCGATGGTTGAACAAAAAACGATTAGCGTAACAAAAGCTCACGCATTGATTAAAGAGCAATTAACAATGAAAACGGTCGTCGGATAATGAATAATGATAAAACAGGAACGCAATTTGCAATAGACGCCTTTTACTTTCAAGCGCGGTCAATTTAAAATGGACGAGAAGGAGGAGGAGGAGAAGGAAGGAAAAAAAGTGGCACTTTACTTGGTTCTGAGAACGAGCAATCTCAGAAGGAGAGTTAAGTGGCATTAGTGGAAATCAAAAGTTATTAAAATCGATGCCGATTAGCCGATGGATTTTTTAGCTGTGCGCGCGCGCGCGTACCTGGGTGATTATAGTAAATTCCATTTGTTTATTACAATTGCAACATGTGCAAGAGTATCGAACTTGCATAACCGCCGCACTTGCGTGGAGATTGCACATGCGGGGAAATGAACAAAACACTAAACACTTTGCGTTTATGTAGGCAGGTAATGCACATTCGACAATTAATTTTAACGATGTCATATTGCTTCGTGCATTTCGCGCATTCGGCCACGTCGATTCGCGGGTATTGTTGATGCACGTATTCTCGCATAATCGCACGAATAAATAGCCGCGCGGCGAGCGCGCGCGCGCAAGGGTAATTAATATTTTATTAGCTGTGTCCACTTTCCGTGTTCTTCAAGTTTGACAACGACGTTGTTGCAAAAGTCAATTACGCTTACGAGCTGCCTCCGTTCGTGCTGTTGATTATGATGATATTCGGTTGCGTTGTGTGATTAAGCCATAAACGAAGGACTCCCCAATGTTGCTTAGCCATTAACGTATGCACAACGAGTCAATAAACGCAACGGAAAATTATTATCAATTTATATTAAGTGTGTACGGCGCGCAGTATTATGCCGAAAGCGTGCTAATAAATTTCGTATCATTATTATTATTCAGCGCGTATTTGGAAAGACGCATATGCATAGAGCAATGCGATAATTATTTCATTTTCATAAACGCACGAAAATTTATCGACGCGTTTAAATCACGCGCGTATATTTTTTACGAGCAAACACATAACAATTTCGTTTCGTTATAAGCGGATAAATATTCGTTATGATATTCGGCGTAGTGAGTGAAAAGGAGCCTGGCTGGCTCTTCGTATATTCCATGCCAGTCAAGCATAAATATCGTTTGGCCTATTTTTCGCGCTGAATAAATGATAAAAATAAAAAAATGCTCGCGCGCGCGAGCGCAGAGAAAAAGAGTGAAGAAAAACACGGCACTGATGCTCATATCTGCGCTTCCTTCCCCATCATTGCGCACACTCTCAAAACGCATGCGAGACTCATAATTTATACAAAAAGTTTTTAACTTGTGCGCGCGCGCTCAAATATTCAATGGGAAATTTATTGCATTCAAGCACGAATTATATTCGTATTTTCTTCGCGTTTCGTCAATAAATAATTTCCGAAATTGATCGAACAAATTATATTATTGTACTCTTAATGATATTTTATTGTTATTGCTCTATGCTGCATAAAAAATAATTGAATTTATTATGCCGAATGATATTTTACGAAATGATCATCAAATCGTAAAGTTTATCCATCAATTCATACTAATTAGAAAATATTTTCTTTGCGCATTTCATCAACAAATAATTTTATTTCTAATTATAGTTTATGATAAATGACGCAAGCAATGAATTGAAATTAATTAGAAAAAGTCTTGTTCTATTTGTGCTTAAGTGCTTTTTTTTGGAGATCACTCATGATGATGCAAATTATGTTAAAGTATATAAGGAAATCAATATGATTTCGTCAATTGATGCATTACCTTTTCGGGCAGTGAATTATCCGTGCTTTGGGCCATGCTCAAACAATCGTTTCGTATGCGTCGCACGTAACTCTGCGCACGTTTTCTTCCTCCTTCTTTTTCTCCTCTTGCAGCCGTGCGGCGTAAAGCTGTAAGTAATCCGTTTACGTGTCCATCAATCAAAAATTTTATACACATGTTTCTTGCATCTCATTGTAGCGCACGTTTTTTGCGTTTTATTAAATAATGCTTGGAGAGAAAAACTATTCATTAAAATTTATCACCTTGGTTTTTAGGAAAGGAGCAGAAACAATTGTGTGTTGTGTAAGTAAAATAATTGATGCGCATTGCTGAAGAGGACGAGATACAACGAGAAAAGAAAAAAAAACATGCGTTATCTCGATCGCGCTTGGGATATAATTGATTTGATTTCCTGCGTGCGCATCCGTTTAACGCGAGAAGAAGCGAGCCTTTATTAAACTTGACGTTTCAATTTTCATATGAAAATAGCGTGAGAACGCAGCATCTTTCGTCCGTTTGCGTTATGTAATCCTCGTTTTCTATCGGCGACTAACTGGTCATCGAGCGCTTGTGCGCGCGCGCGCGTTCTTGCTCTTTGATTATTTATAAAGCGAGTTAGTTGTTTATATAAATTTCACAATACCGCATAACAAAACCTCTACGAGCGTAATTTGACGTCCTCTCGGGTGCTGATGGCTCGCCGAGCGTATCTCGTCGGAATAAATTCCAATTTGTTGATTGTACGTACATTTCCATGTATTCGGAGGTTATTTAGGAGCGCGAATGACAGAGAAAAAGCGGCGAGCTGATGAAAACAATTATTTTTGAGAGCGCGAACGCGCGTTAACGATCAGCTCTTGTTCTTTCTTCTTGTGCGCTTTCGCGATGCTGCTGCTTCTTCTTCTATTCTCTTCTCCATCGCCAGCAAACAACAAGAGCGCGAGTCTCTTTGGTCGTCCGTCGGTCGTCCACTTCGATGCGTGTTGATACGCAAGGTATCATTTACGACATCGAGTGGAATTTCTTCCATAGTTCAGTGGAGATGGCCATAAAAGCGACTTGTATTAATGAGACATTAAAACTTTCTAAGATTGTTATCATTTTCTGAATGTAGAATGCATAACAACGAGTTCTTCTTCGTCTTTGGCGTCTCCTTCATTGGGCAAACTCGTTCATTGCATCAATCCGAAAAAAGCGCACGAAATGTAAACAAAAACAAAAATATTTGAACGACAAACAAATAGAAAATTATTCCGAAAATGGATAAAAGCGAACTTTTCGACGACTTCTTGGGAATCATGCCAGAGATTCTTTCAGCGTGCGCCGGTAAAAAATAAACAATACGACCTAATTAATTAGTACACTTTCACCGACATCAACAATTGACAAATAATACAGAATGACAATTAACCCAAGCTTAATGATTAATTAATTCACCTGACGATTGATTTCGTACTTGTTCTTGCGCTCGCAGCCAACTGACGCCTGCGTTTTTTCACCGGCGAGCAACAAAAAAGTATACAGTTCTCGCTTGGCCATAAACAAAACATTAATGAAGCGAACAACAAAAGCCAGTTTGCGTGTTATGCGGGGCACTCCTGTACGAAGATGATTTCATTGCGGATCAATCAATTCGATTGACCTACTCTGGCGAAGCAGGCACCTGAATTGCATACTACTTCATTCTTCTTTTTTTCCTCAGTCCTCTTGTGTAGCATTAACGCTGGCGATTCGTAATATTTACTCGTGCTGTACGGCAACACTAATTATTAACTTCCAATATAACAGAGCATAATATCTGCCAACCTGCCGCAGTAATTATGATCTGAGGCTATGAAATTAATAGAAAACTCAATTATTATTCCATCTACTGCAATGTTATTATTCATCGTCGGTTTAATTATTATTATTTTCATGTCTAATATGCTATTCAATCATAGTTTTTATTTTTTATAAATTCCTCACTTTATATTATAAAAACTATGACCGAAAAAGGATAATTATCCTATGAAATAATGATCAAACGTATTCAAAAAAGGAAGTTGTTAATACATCATCTTTGATCAATATTTTCTCAATTATCTTAGTTTATTTGTTGTAAAATTCTCACTTCCAAAAAGGATAATTATCCAAGAAGGAAATTATTATTCATATACAATATTATCCTTGATCAACATTTTCTAAATTATTAATTTCTGATATGCAATCTTAGTTTAACTTTAAGTTTCGAAACGTAGTAAGGCTGTACAATGAGTTGCATGTTAAAAAAGGTCCTTTGAAGGAATAAAGCAAGTGAAAAGTTGCTTCGTGGACGCGGTGCACAAGTGCCAATATTGTAAACGTGGTAACGCGCCGTACAAAAGCGCAAAACAAATAGCCGTACATTAATTTCCAACGCGGACCTGTACAAAACAATACACGGCAACTTACAATATCCCGTGATGATGGGTGAAATATTACAACTGCCTTTTTGTTGTTCATGCGTTCGCAGCGTGCGTTCGTGTTGCTTTTATTTTTATTCAGTCGCTCTTCGCGTTTGCACTGGCCCGAACAACAAGACAGGTTTCTATTACAACACACAGCGCAAATGCGTATTGAAAAGTTTCCTCTACACGAATTAATATGCGTTTATATGAATATTAATCGTACGCTGCGAGAACAAACTCCCAATAATAAAATATACGATCGCGCAGCCACTTGCATGTGTTTTTTTTCTGCCCGCCAAGAGAGTATCACTCGGGAATCTGTTTCGGTAGCAATAATCGTAAAAGTACTTAGAGCAATTAAGCCACTACAACATAAAATTTTTATACGATAATATAACATTACCTGATACGATTTGATATCGTATTCTTTTCTCTATCACTTGTGTTGTATTCTTCTAATGTATTCATCGCCAGCGGAGTGCTTCGGGCGAATAAGTAAATAATTGTAATAAACGTTTTAATGCCCAATTGATATGTGGCAATAAATAATACACCTTTATGGCGGAAGGAATGAGAGATAATTAGAAAATAAAAATGTTTACGCGTAATACACTTACTCAAAACAGCAAACGACTTTGCTTTTTTTCGACGGCATGATGGGCATCTAGTTATTATAGTCATACCGATAGCAACGCTTCTGTTGCACTTTTATTATCATCTTGCAACTACTACACGCCTGCAATAATAAAAAGAAAGATTTAAAGTCTATTATTAAATCAGAGCTACGTACGAGGCAGTTTTTTTCTAGTTCGGTTGGTTATTGATCTAGATTTGAACGCGAGTAAAATCAATTTCATGTAGAATTCATTGGAATTTGAATGCAGTAAAATCGCAAAAGCATATAATTTTAGTATAATAAATGTAAAACAATTGCGAATGAGGCGCCCAAATACACCTGTTGAGTGTGCAAACGCGCGCGCAACGAACCAGTTCGCATTAACGATTAACACCAATCGATTGTAAAATATATGCGCGCAGAGCCCGAAGTGTACGACCGCGACGCGACAGTAACGCAATGAGATAACGCAACAAGAGAGGCGAGTGGAAACGGCAAACAAAACAGGAGCACGCACGCACCAGAAACTTTCAACTCGCAATTGCTATGTGCATACGCAATGAACAAAGAAAATGCATATTTATTGACGAGCGCGCGAGCGCACACAGGCGGCGGCAGACACATTGCGTGTGCGTACAAATAAATAGATTTTGCAATTGCAGCGCAGGGAAACGCGGGCACACGCATTATTCAAACATTTCCAAACACGCGCAATTTCCACCTCATTTGTTTCGGCGAGCGAAACCTAAATAATTCCGATGCGTTTGTTGTGATTTCTATTTTGCTCGATTTGAGCGGTGCGCAGAAAGAAGAAAAAAACGGATTTATTTGTCGTGAATTAGAGGTGAGAACTCATTTGTCGCTCTTTGAAATTTTAACGCTCGAGGATACGCTTCGCACTCCTCGCAAAGGATTTTAATTAATAGACACGACTGCAGAAGAAGCTGATTCAATTTTCATTCGGGCGTCGTCTCGAGTGTCCGATTTCGCTCGCGGTGATTTCTTTTTCGTTCCGATGATGATAATGTATAGCCACTCATTATTGTTTCTCGGTGAGAATAGGCGACGACTCGCTACTTAAAAGGATTTTCGCTTTCTCAATGAAGCATCGGAATTTTCCAGCGTGGATTTATCGTGATTTCAAGTCGAGGAAATACCGCGGTAGTTTAAGGAGACGCTGGGATATAAATTTCGACGAAGAAAATATGATTGCTTAACTAACATATTAGTTAATTAGAAAGCAATTATACGTGTAACAAATAATCTCACAGCGGTATGTAGTAAATTTGAAGAATTTCCCACCCCTAATGCTTCTTTTGGCTCGGTTGCTTAAGCTATATCGTCTTAGTGAGGCATCTTAAATTCTTAATTTCTCCTTCTTTGTCTTACGGCGTGTATTACTTATGAGGAGCAGCAAGCAGCAGCAAGCAGCCTTGGCTCCTTCGTGTGGAAGGAACACCTGTAAGATTTAGTGCTTCCATTAACGACGTGCCACTTTCACGCTGTGAAGCGAGACTATTGTTTATGGGGCTTCTTGAATCCGGCGCATACGCGAACGATGTCGAATATGTGCGTGTTGCGTATACGCGCATGCATCGGTTACTGCCCTTGTCCTTCTTTTTCTTCTGCGCCAAGTCAACCACTCGCGTTGCTTCTTCATTGTGTGCCATCGAAGAAAGGATCAATAATTTCTAGTTTTGACGAAACGAATTGCCAATTTGGTACCTTTTGGAGCGAGATGTTTTGTTGTTTGAGCAGTTGCAAAGTATTATAGCAAATTTACGATTTGTTTGCCATTTGTCTTGGAGATAAACGCGACGCGCGAGCGCACGCTCTTTGCAAACTCGTAAAACTTAATGAATCATTGTGATATTTTAATGCTGACAGTAACCAGTAGGATGCTGATTGACAGTGAAGATTGTCGACTGACAGATTCAACTCTTCTCCTCCTCTTCTTCTTCATCATCTTCATCTTCTTCGTCCTGCTTCGTTTTATTGGGATGCGCAGATGCACTCAATCCATCAGACCTTTAAACATTTAAATTTCATTGCGGTTTGCGTTATGAATGAATGAGGATGAAGAAGTGTTTTACCTGCGCCCACGCGCGTAATGAAATAAACGGTTTACGGCTCGCGGGGATTCGCTGGCGTCAATTATCCTTTTTCGCAGCGCGCAAGGGGTTAATGAGAGATAATAGTTTTCCGAAGAAACGCCGCGAGGGTTTGCATGGTTGCTTGCTCGGTTGGTTGGTTAGTTTGAGTGCATGTCGAGCATACGCAAATATTGCGAGTAGTGTGTAGTTCCGGATCCGAGTTGTCGAGACTCGCCAAAGACGCCAATGATGATGATGATGATGATGATGATGATGGTGCAGTCGCGGCGCGCGAGAAGAAGAAAACACACGGCACGCAGAAGTGACCTCAGGCCGGCAGGTGCATCGGGTTTATTGACTCCACGGCAGCACTCGCAGCATCACATCAGCGGCAACGGCAGCCGGAGCGCACACGCCGTTTAATCAATGGAGGAGAGATGGCGAGCGAGTGCGCGCGGCGGCCGCGGCGTCCGTCTAGAAATTTGTCTGTCGCTGCGCAGGGTGCGGTCCTGTGCGCCGCCTGGAAAATACGGCATCGAAAAATCCGCGACGGTGCGTTTGTTATGCGAAGAATGCGGGATGTAAATCAAAACGGCCGATACAATTTATCTGCTTTATATGGCGTTATGACTCGATGCGAATGAATCCAACCGGAGCAAGTGCCTGCGCGCAACACACAGCAGCACCAGCACAAGAAGCTGGCGCCTCTAATATCCTTCATCCGTGAGCGCCAGACGTTAACAGTTCTTCTGCACAAGACAATTCTTTGCCGTCCTATTGATAGATAGACGACACAGGGAAATGACAGACTATTCTCGGTAAAAATTTAATTATTGCATTCAATCGCAACGAGCCACAGCCATCATAACTCTTCACTTTTCTATCTAATTCTCTCAAAGTTTTTCAAACAATTAAGCTTGCGAGAGCATTTAATTCTTCGATTTCATCGTCTCTCCTCTTGTCTCGTATTAAGCAATTCCGTTACTTTTTTAATTGGCTCTTTTAATATTTAATGAGTTGTTCAATAAAATATAAATGTACAGGTGTTCTGTGAACTGCAATGACAACTTGAGGAACGAAGCAGAAGACGAGAATGAAGAAAAGATGAAATTAAAAGGCCACACGAAAAAACAAAGTTCTTAAAAATAGGAATTACGATTAAGAGCAACAAAACCGTCATCATCATTATCTCTCATGCTCCTCGGCTATTCTGAAACGCCGAGCGCCGAGGTGAAGCGCGCTCTAAAGAATCGATTTCGTACGTGATCTTTTCTCATGTCAGATGCAACAACATGCGCACCGAAGCTAAGTATTGTTTGATTAATCAACGCATGCTGTATGCATATGCGCAATGCGCACGGAGGGCGCGCAATTATTTAATGTCAAATTATGTTACACTTTATTAGCGAGCGCGTTCTTCATCCTGCGAGCGCGCGCGCTTCATCGTCATTTGCATCCTTGCTGATTGAAGGCGCGCTCCGCTTTTCCATCCGTCAACAATTTCGCATGCTACGACTGGCGAAGCAAGAGAAAAACGTAACAACTATTAAGCGCACTAATACGATGCGCAAACGTTCGCTATTTGCGATTTTTTGCAGCAGCAATGCAATTAATATTCCTGCATAACTAATTTCTCTTCGTTTCGTCCTTCACGGCTTCACCTTGGCCATTTTTCTTGGCGAATGAAAATTTAACGTTTATTAATTAGCTAGGCGAGCGAGTAAAAGTTAAGTAAAATCGCTCGACGAACTGGTTTGCGAAAATCGCGAATGTAAAGCAAATAAATCCATTGTGTGTGCGTACGAAGAGCGCGCGCACGTCGAGCATTGTTTGAGCGTAGCCGTCGCTCTTCTTCTTCTTCTTCTTCTGGTTGCGTTTCTTCGCGGTGAGTTTAAGGTCGGAACAAAACGACGACAGCAACGCCGCGGCGCGCAATTGTCTATTTATTTGAGAGCTGAAATCGCATTCAGCATGCGACATTAGATTGCTTATCTTCGTCATTCGGGTGGAAAATGCCATTGCGGTGCGGCTTCCACACGCACGCCGCCCGAAGGACTCTTTCAGCGGAGCTGTGTGCGCCGCCAACGTACGCGCATTGTTTGAACAAGAATACGCGGGGCATTGTGCGCGCTTATTTTATTAAGTTTGGATAAAGGATGTCGTTTTTACATATGTACTCTGTCGCGTCCCACCCTCTCCTCATCGGGCTCCTCTTCGATTTTATTGCCAACTTCCACTCGCACTTACTTCCATTCTGCGTTTGTTCCGCTCATCCGCGCAACACAAAAGGGGATTGTTTCGTACGCCAAGAAGGAATTCTTCTCATGCGCTTGTTATTTTCTCGAGTGCGAGTGCGCGTGTTGTCCAATGCGTACGAGCGACGATGCGATTTACATTGTTAAGTAATGCAATACACAACAGCCGAAAACCACGCGCGGAACAATGTCTTATAGAAACTGCTTGTTTTGTTGTCCGTCAATGAGTTGTTCCTCCTCATGAAAGGGAACGTGAGAATATTTTTTAGCAGGTCTCTCGTTCACCGTCTCAACACGTTTCGCAAAACTCGTGAATGATGAAAAATGTGTAGTAGTCGATTTATTAGAAGTTAAGAAAGAAAAACACTACTTTTACATGATCAAAAATTCAAGATGACGACACGATAAACAAACAAGTCTACGGAAAAAATTAATCACAATTTAGTTACAACGTTAATATATTGTTCAAACGTTGAAATTAAAAAAGCAAGGAAAAAAAAAAGGACGAAAACGCGCTGGACAATTACTTTAATTCATAACGCGGTGGAACAGGAAACGAGCTAACGGATTTATCATTTTTATCAGCGAACCGAAAACATGCTGATTATTAATTCTACGATCTGATAATGAGCGGAGATTTATTATAATATAAAGTGTCATTGCATTTTTGTTTATCTGCCTGTGAAGATCAAGCCAACTTCTTCGTCTTCTTCGCCGTGTTGCGCTGCTGCGTCCATCTTCATCGCTTTACGAATGCATATCGCGAGAGATAACAAGTACGCTCATTGCTTATTCTTATTCTGATATTCGTCAAAGACGGTGGTGGCGAGGAGATGCGAAGGCCAGAAAAAAGCGAAGACAACACACGCTTCGTTCGCGTGTAACCCAATATTGATGTTGGTTCAAGCTGTCGAAACTGATGAATGAGGCTCGGCATTCGCGGCGAACGCGAGCGTGACAGTTATTCAAGCAATCAATTGTTTCGATGGTGCCTCGTAACTCTTGGCCTGCGCGTGTTGTTGTCTTCTTTACATTGTCGCGAAATTGGGCCAGCCGTAAATTCAATGCTGAGCGTTTTTTATTATCTCTTCGAAGCTCGCGAAGAGTTTCTTTAGTTGAGCAATTAAGGCGCTTAAAAATATGAGCAATTAAATAAATTTTTCAATAAATCTATTCGCGTTGAGTGGCGCGCTCGCGCATGAATCGAAAGGCAAATGCTGCTGCTGCTGCTTCTTCTTCTCGTGTGGCTGCTCTATGATGCTTTTTAGTCGGATCAAGGATGCAATTGAATCTGCGCGCGCCAATTCAAACCGGTACCAAGTCGAATAGAAAGCAGGACAAGTCATTCTCTGTTATGATTTATTTTAAAATGCGCAATTGTTTATGAACGCGTTGGAATTCCAAGCGATTTCTTGCGATGCTAAACGTCTTAAAATTGATTGCATTTCAGACAAGTTTAATAGCTTTTAAATATTTTTCTATTGCAATATTTTCAAATATTTCTCTCGGGCGTGCATAATATCATCGCTCAGCAAGATGAGCACATTTTAATTGTAAAAATATTAAATTGTTTTCAGTTTTTGTACGCAAGCTGAAGAATATACCCATCTAAGAACAAGAGATGCTCTGTAATCGGTCGACTGAATGAACGGAATGCAGCAGGACGAGATTTTAATATAAACAATGGATGCTGGCGCGCGCGAGCATGTGCACTGCGTTTCATCTTTGCGCTCCCGACAATAAAATTATTCCGCAATCAATCTTGCGAACATAAATCTCACATCATACGCCAGTTATTCTATCATCGCATTGCCTTCACGTACTATTGCACCATTACACAGTGGACAAGTCATTCTTGTTTCAAGATAAAACTTTATACTTATACTTTTCCTAAGCTTGTTTCCAGGATAATAAGCAATTCTTAAAGTCCTGCTTTGTCCTGTCTTTCGCAAACTTGGGGTTTTTAGTAATATTTCTCATTTTAACATTTTTTGATGACCAAGAATATATAGTCATGGTTCACAGTATGTGAGAAAAATCTTAAGAGCGGCGGCGGTGAAAAAACGAGCTATCAAGAAGTGAGCATTGTATGCGCGCGCGAGCGCACACTGGATGCAATAAAACGAAAGACATAAATTATCGATCAAGAAATATTTACGAGAAGTCCGATTGCGTTATGAGTCGCCGATTATCATGCGATGCTTTCGCGCGGAAAGTACGCTTCTGCGTTCGATTTTATTGGATTCGTTGCTGTCAATCGTAAAGCAGAATCGGTTACAATTTGTGTACATTTCGATAATTAAGTTTAAATCGTTGACAGCAAATAAATAGACGCAGGAAATTTCGAAGTTGATCAATTACCATAATCCGCAAGTGAAGTTAAAAAATATGCCTACGTATTGGATCAGGAATTAATTCGATTCGATTTATGTGCGAACGCTCAACGAGAGAATCAATTCCATTTGTAACAAATTTATCGAAGCAGATAAAGTAATGAAGATTCCTCTTCTCGAACTCTTTTTTTCTGTTTCGCTGGCTGGCTGGCTGGCTGCGTGTACGCGAGCGAAACGCAGGCGTGTAATTGCACTGTTTAATTGATGAACAATGTAAGGAGACGATGCGCGATACCGATAAGGCAGGCGAAAGGGATAAATTTCGTTGTCCTCTTCAGCGTTCGTCCAGTCCGTGTGCGGCTGTTGCTACTGCGCGCAGTTTGCCACTACTGTTTACACGCGCTCGAGTGGGTTGTTGCTGGTGCTCTCGTTGCTCGTTCGGGCCAAATGAAGAAAATCATTCAGACGCGCAAGAATACGACGGCGAAAAAGAGGAAACGGTATAATGAAGGGGGCAATTAAAAGCCGAGAGAAGAGTGAATTTGAGACTCACTTTAGAATCTAATTATCGTCCTGTCGTGATCGCGTTTAGTTCATGGAATTTAAATGAAAATGCGTTTCATGTGTTTTTGAATTACTTACCAATATAGTTTTTAGTATTTTCAAAGATTAATTACGTTATATGGATAATTAGCAAAGGGGTTGAAAATGGGTCGCGTGGTGTATTTTTTAAGGTGATGGGAAGATGAGCAATTCACTTCATTAGGTGACGATTATATGCTTTATGAATGCGATTAGCGAGTGCGCAAACGAGCCAGCGAAAAAATGAGTGGCATTTATTTACGATCGAAGCGTATAGGAACGGATGGGCCGTGGCGATAGAACACACTTCGCGATGCTGAAGACGAAGAAGAAGCGGAAAGCGCACCGCGCGCCGGGAGTGTGCAATCAATGATATATCAAACAACACACGCATCACAAGCGAGCGAATGTGTGCGCAGGTTTGCAGGCGTTTTGCCCGCTTCCAGCTGAACCTTCAGCAGCCGCAGCTTCAGCTTCTCTCGCGGCGAAAAGCACTCCACCGACTCGTCACAAACTTGCAATAGTTAATTTATGAGTTGACTAGTGTTAGATATGCACGTACAAGTTGGAGATAAACAGCGATAAAGCTGCTTTTACAGAGGAATATTTTTTGTTGTCTCTCTATGCCTTGCATGAACAAAGATAGCACTTGTTTCATACACTTGCACCTCACTCAAAGCAATTGAAGCTTTCAAATTAATTAGTTAATTTACAACAATTAAACCACATCCCCTGAGGGTATAGCGGAGAAATTAGCAAGGGAGAACTTTTGTGGCAGCATTATTTTTTAAGGGTTGAAATTAAAAAGGATTAACTGTATCTCGAATGAGCCAATGAATACAAGACATCACACATTAAGGAATGTTACGAATGAAGCGCAGACGAGGAACACAATGCATGCATGTGTGTGTGCATTGAATGCATGCTACTTCTTCCTCCTTTTCTTGATCACTTGCTCCACGTGGTCGTGGTCAGCGTCTTCTTCTCGCGCATCGACGTCGCATCCACGACTCGTCCACACACAGTGAGAGGTCACGCAAGTACGTAGAACTTTTAAATGGACCTTTCACATATAAATAATAATTTTATGCATAATTATCAACCATTCCGACCTCTCTTCTAATCTTCGCTCGTTCGACGCTGAACGCACCAAGGTGTAATAAGTAGTTTCAGATCGCGATGTGCGCGCGCGCGCACTTGCCTAGACGCTCTTTCTGCTTTTTTGCAACCCTCCATCATCATCATCATCATTATCATCCTAATGTGCAATAATTTTCAAAGTCTCATCAAGTACTTAGTCGACGTATTTAGCACTTTGTAGCATTATCCTTGGCGTATCGAGGATTGCACCCTAAACTTGTATAAATCAAAAAGTTCCGTCTTCATTTCGTATTCCGGTGGCGCGCCGTTCGAATGGAACATCAGAAAGATTGCTTTCAGTGATGGATGGCGCTCGTGTCGCGCGCGAGTTAAGGATAAAGGATAAGCGGCGGAAATAAAAAGTATGCGCGCGCGCGCGCAGCACCACCATAAAGGATAGAGTAATAAAATATGGTGGCGCAATTAAGCGGTTTAAATTTTTCTTTGTTTCTACTCTTGTTTCTCCTGCTGCTCTTTTTACGCACCGAAGAGTATGAGTTACACACGTTGTGCGCATCGCACTTGGTGCGCTCGGAATTGATTTATGCGAGCATAATAAGGAGCAGCGCGCATTATTATTTCTCATTGTAAGTGGTCCCATAACTCTTTGATTACATTATAAAACACACGTTAAAATGGGGATTTATAGCACCGGCTCGAAGTGGTATTAATAATTTTATAAAATATTAATAATCTCTTTATCGCCGGATGGAGATCTCTCGCTCCTTGTACAGCATGCGCGCGCGCGCGCGGATGAAACATTAGCAGCGTTCGCCTATTGTGTGCGTCTGAAAAGACGAATGGACCGTGTCGCCCGTAAACATGACATCTTATTTTTGTTGCCATATTCTTCTCGGCAGCGCGCGCTCGCTGCACTCCCTCCTGCTACAAGTACAAAGTGGCTAGAAATTATTGCGGTTGCCTTGCTGAAGGTTTCAAAGTGTTATAAATTCAGCGTCTGCCGCTTAATGTAAATCCTGACACTTGATATTCGAAGCGCGCACGCAGCGTTTAGATATAAACGCTTATGTACAGGCAAACAGGATAACAATTGGTTGAAGTGGCGCGGGAGGACGACGGCAGACGAAAGGACAATGCGATTGGGGGGGCTAGGCAGGCAGCAGGAAGTGAACGCTGGTTTGCGGAGGACAGAAGCAAATGAACAATACCGCTGCAGGAGGAAACCACGCCTGCTGGCGCAATTGTTCCGGTTGCTGCTCTTGCCGCTTATGTACGTAGAATATTGTTTGCGTCTGCGCTCAACTCGCACGCCCGGAACAATGCCCGTTGTATTCTCCGGCGCGTATTGTTCGCGTTCCAATCCGACGATGCGGCGGCGTAGGCGGCGCGCACCAACCGCCAAAGTGCACCAATTGCGCACTTTTTGCCGCGTCGCGTAACAATAGCTTCGCACGAACGAACGCCAAACGTTATTGTACTCGTGCGCGCGCGTACAATTCTAATTGGACGCTGAGAGCAGGATCAATGATTGCGCGATCCTTGCACTTGACGGCGAACTTCCACACATTAGCTTCTCGTGTCTTCTTCATCTTCTAGTTCTTCGTATGTTGTTGTTGTTGCTGTGGTTGTTTTGCTTCTCGTATCTGATTCAGCGCATGTGCATGCATGTCATTTTGACGCACGTAGTGAATGCGCGCTGCATAGACGAAAAGCACCGAGAGGTGAAATTTAATAAGGAATATGTCTTACAATTACACCGAATGCGCGCTTGTCGTGTAAGTGCTGAAACAGTGCTCGCTCGTTATTTATATCCTAATAGAAGGCAGACGCGCGCGAGATATCGAATAACACAAGGAATTAACAGCGAAGCGCTGCGCGATGAAAATGATGACAAGATGGAAAATCCATTCGTAGTATTCTAAAGTTGGTATGCTAAGCGCGTGCGGATTCGACTAAATACACGTATAATTTCTTTAAATGCACGGCGCGCGCGGATTTAATCTAATTATTAATCAGCGAATAAACTGCGGGCGTTTACGCGCATTAGACGAACGTTAAATTGTAATTTATTCACGAAGGCTCATTATTTCACATTTACGACAAGTATTCATCTATTTTTAGTGCTCATTATGCTCGGCAATATTTTCGCGTATTAAGTTGTCTATGCGCTAAGTGCATTAATGATTTAATCATTTTAATCTTCACATTAACTGAAGACACGGAATAAGAGACTAAGAGGTGGTAGTGGTGAAGATTCTGAGAATCAATAGAGGATTAAATATAAATTCAATGGTACCTGAACAAACACATGAAATGTACACTGGATCAATAATTATTTCAAGGGTAGTGCGATTTGAATAAAGCACAGCTGTCGACATCTGCAGCAGAAAATCCTAAGGGTTGAAGGGTGAAAGGGAAATTTGGAATGTTTGGGGTAACTTTCTACTTTAAATTCAAACTGCCAGCGCGCTCTAGTCAGACTTGTGTGAAGCAGCGAACTACAGGTTACGTCAAATTCACTGCACTTGAGCGAAACCTGTTCGCTCAGAAGATAGATGTCGTTATGAGTGTAAAATCTTTATTTAATTTAAGTTGAGTAAAGTTCAAAAAGTTCTTAAACTACTGACGAAACGCACTCAGCATCTTGAAAGATCAAGATGCGATCGTAATGGATAAGAACTTTTGAAGATGTAAGAATAATAAACAATCAAAGCAATAATATTAGATTGAAACATATTTCGCTTGAACGATGTTTATATTAACGTGCCGAAAGCAATATCAATGCGCGAAATTCAGATGCGTGTGGAGATGATGATGATGATGATGGTACGTGCTGACGGCGCGAGGAAGAGGCCTCCAGCATTCTGCACAAAGCTAAATGTAGTGGAACTTCAGACCAAGCGTGAGTGATGGATAGTCCTGTATGTGCGCCCTCCGCACGCGTATCGCCACTACCTACAACATATTTGAGAGGCAAATCTGTCGAACGACAAACGCAAATATCGATGCATTGCGTACAACAGGCACAACATCACTTGTTATTAATAATCGGCTTTTGCTGTTTTTGCGCGGTGAAAGTGACGTGCTTTCACGATTCTTATTCAAATTGCCTTCGAAACACACAAAACAATTGACGTATATACCGCAATCAATAACGTAAACGTTAACATATCTAGTTCCGGGCATTAATCATTCCATTAATTAATTTCCTACCGCCGCCGGGGAGCAATTAGAGCATTTTTGCGATTTTGTACATTTTCGATTCGGATGATTTGCATATGTGCAGTTGGGGGTTTGGGGACGGCGAATCGAAATGCGAAATACGGTTGCGGAATATTGAAAAGTTTTTCGGGCAGAATGTATAAAGGGAAAACGCCTTCAGTTTATTCTCGAGTGGACTCCTCCGTCGTGGCATTATTGTGCGTCCATCTGCTTTTTCCGTTTGCTGGCGGGTCCGATTCGAGCGTTACTTCCACGCCGACGCATCCGTAAAGGAGCCAGAGTATACACATCGACGGAACGAGATTGCACACCCCGGGAAAAAAGCGATATCTCTCCGAGAATTGTATCCGACAATGGTGGACCTCCAGTTATTGTGCGCCGCTGCTCCTTGCCGGTAGGAGTGAGTGGCAGGCATTTCTCTATTATTCGCATTCAAAAATCATAAACATTTTTTCATTAATATTTTTCAAACTCAAACCAATCCAAACGGTGTCACACAGCTATTAGCATATTACAGATTGAGTATGTGTGCAATCGAGTGTGTAATTTGGGCATTAATTAAGTAATGCTGTATCGAATTACTTCCGCTACATTTTGCAGCAAAATGCTGTGTGCTTGCTCCTCTCCGCGTCATGATATCATCTATCATGAGCCAATCTCAAACATATTTTCGATGAATCGACAGATGCTTTCTTGCGCGTAAATTTTATTTATGCACACTTATTGTGTATGCGCTAACTGCACACACCGCCATGCGAATTAGTATAATAGAGGAATTATTTGCAATGCAGCACACTTTTATGCAAATCGTATTATGCGAAAGCATAGATTTATTATTGGCAGTTTGCGTTTGACGCCTATAATGAAATAACATTTGTCGCGCGCGCATTTAATGAGCACACACGCTGAATATGATTTTGAATGAGGAGGTGCTTTTCACCGGCCCCGCTCTGTTGATTGCTCACCGTCGCTCGACGTAAAACAAACGAGGATGATGATGATGATGATGATGATGGTGACGGCGGTTAACGCGATATAAAACTGGTCGATAACAAAACGATGAGCGCTATCAATTGTTCTATTTTAGCGCGTTCGCAGCAGCAGGAAGAAGCAAGCAAGCAGGAGAGGCATTAAAGCGCGCGCACATGCACATTTCCGCTTCGTGGTGTTGGCGGCGGCGGCGGTGGCAGCAGCAACAGCAGAAATGTGAGGTGGCAATGAGAGGTGGCACGTATCGCAGCAACACCTCATTCGCCGCTCCCGTAGCCGGCAAAATACGGTGTGTGATTTTCACAATTCAACGATCCGACTGAAAATAACAATGGCTCGGTGCACTCACGCGAGATAACACCCTGTAGTTTTATACAATGCGCGCCGCATTGATTCCCAATACGCGGTTAGTTCGCAAAGCATTCATCTCGATCGCGTCGCAGCCAGTTGATGAACGACCCGTTTATTTAAATTCAGAGAAAGTACGTAGGTGCGTACATGCGCGCATTTCATTGCCATTTTACGTGGCTCTAATATTTCTGCATATGCAATGCGTCGTTCTGACGCCTCCAATTTTCATCCGGAACGAGATTGTAGCGCACACATAACCAACCTGCGCGCTTGCATAATAATAATAATAATAATCTCTTAACGTGCAAGTTCTATTTCGAGCTCGCGCGCTTTATGTGCGTAGCGCGCGCGCGCATAAATATTTTTATTCGTTTGACGATCTGATGAATATATCCGTGATTTACGATTTTTAAATGAAGTTAGTCACGGTCATAAAATCACATCGCGATGATCGCCATCATCGCACTTGGTTGTAAAACGAGCGGCTGAATAAAATGTAATCCCATTCGGGCTTCTATGGCAAACTTTTACATAAAACATTTTACAATTTGTATGATTTTTACGAGCGCTTGCTCGCTCGCGCGCCAATTGCGAATAAAAATAATAAGCGCGCTTCTCAACATTGATGCCAGCTACTATTTCATAATTGGATTGCTATTTCACAGTTATATTCTCGCTTTTCAAACGTTATGTTCTAGCTTTCACATGCTCCAAATGGAGCATTCGTTAAGATAACAATGTTTATATTACTCTGGCACATATTTTTGCGCTAATAACTGACTGTGCGCATAATTATTTGAATTTATTCTCAAGTGTGTTGTGCAACTCTTTTGAC
Organism: Anaulacaspis nigra; assembly: GCA_030264675.1. NCBI lineage: Eukaryota > Metazoa > Arthropoda > Insecta > Coleoptera > Staphylinidae > Anaulacaspis > Anaulacaspis nigra. Next base: position 86,396 of record JARJDV010002055.1, read on the forward strand.
GCCCTCTTTGAATGCTATTATGTTGTGCGGTATTAGCAAGTACATGGATCATTATATCGGCACTTGTGGAGGGAAAGTTTTATAACGCGTGCAATTTTTCCCTGGGGTACGTGCGCAGTCGACGGCCAATCTATTGTTACAAATTGTGCAACGTGAGTTGCAAGGGGTTGCGCGATAAATCATTTTAGCAAATTCATGTTTTCAATAATACAAATGGGTGTTTTCTGCATACGCGTAAACGAAAAGCGCAAAGCAAAATAGTTGCATTCGAGGCGAAGGCGATCAAGAAAGATGAGGAACACGCCACGCAAAGGGCGAAAAACATGACGGAATTGTGTGTATATTACGCGCGCATGCCGTCATCGTTATGGCTGTTTGTTGCTGGCGGCGGCAACAGCAGAAGCAGCAGTGTAACAACATCAATGGGGCGGCGGCGCGAGCAGCCAGCTAGAGGTAGTTTGCAAAATGGGGAAAAACGCCAAATCGGGGGGCGGCGACGGCGATGAAAACAACATCGTTATACATAACAAGTTATTCCTCTCTTCTTCTGCGGTTGATTTATGGTGCGCCTTCACCGCCGCCGCCTATGCTAATAGTCGCATTTGTATGTCCCTCGCAATATAACTTATAGCGAGTTAATTTGTTACTTTGATTTATTTCCATTTCCACTCGGCATTGTGGCCGGGATTTATACGCGTCCATTTCTTTGGGCGTTATTCACCAAAAAGTTTGATTGTTAACAAAATATCATCGTGCATTTGAAGGCTTAAAAGTTGGGCGCAATTGTTGCACTCGGTGGTTTGTCGATTGCACCACAATGTCAACTTTTGTCAAATCGAATTAATCGCAGCCCTCTCCTCGCATTGATATCACCGCAACAATGGGTGCATCTTCGAGTGCATGTTTTTTTCGGTCCAGCTCGCCTCACGCATTCGATCCGAGTCTATTCGAACGCAATAGAATTCGCATCTGTCGTTCGCTCCGAGGTGCGCATACATACGTATAATATCAATAGCCGAGAGGGAATTAAGCGCAAACCGCTCGCGCGCGCGCACACAGAGCTTAAACCAGTTAGCATAGAAAACCTCCAAAGCGTAAAGAACGCTTCGACACCAAGGGGGGGCCGAAGAGCTCTGGGTGCTCTCTCCGTTTGCATCTCATTGCATTGGCAATTGTAATCGCCGCCACGGCCGCCGAAGAGATTCGGGGCGAGCGCGCAGATTTCACGCCGGATTGACCACGAGCTCAATTGAAATAGTTCGCATAATTGCATATGAAATTATCTTCGACGATGGACGAAAAGATGAGCGGACAGCACAGGAAGAGGAGGACTTTTCGAGTAGATGCTGCGTGGTGGAGAGATAGTGTTGAAGCGAATGTTGTTTTGGTTGGATGTGCGCTTAATCTACTGTCAACAAATTAATTATAGAATTCGGGGTGGGTCGGGCGGACAAGTCAGGAACAACTGTAATTTGCGGTGATCTGGTGTTGACACGCGAGGACATCGCCGGCGTGCGTAAGCTTCACTGACGATGATAGATGGTGCAACCATGATGGATGCGTCGACCACTTCCCGATTAGTGCACCAGCGTGTCGCGCGCGCATTCCGCTAATAAACAATCAAATGCGTGAATGTGCGCGCATTTGCTTTGCATACGTGCATACGTGCGTGTTCACCGCCGCCACTGCCCCCGTTCCCGCACCGATGGCGGTTGTTCGAGCATCGCTGAAGCAGCCGAAAGCGTTTCTGGTCCGTTGCGCCAGCCAACGCTATCAGCGCGTATCAGACTATCAAGCAATTCCATAATGTTATCGCTGCATTGCGCATTATATCTGTTTAGTGTTCCGGAATTTCGAGATTTGATCCCGGAATTTGTGAGTGGTTCACAGGCTTTACTCGCACAATAATTATGTAAATAAATATTTTACTTATTCCATCATCAACATAAAAGACGACGGAGGGAAACCTCTTTTGATTCTTCAGGTAGTCAAATTTTTACGTTGAAGAAGTGTCAACAAGTTGAGAATTCTAACCGGGTTCTTTTCATTATTTGTCATTTCTTGATAGAGCACACCGTCACAATATTTGGAATATAGAACATTTCCATTATTCGGCTATTATTTGGGTTTCTTTTGCTCGGTTCTTGTATGTCAAAATGTCAAGTGTATCACATTTGGAAGCCCAGACAGAATTAGTTTGATGGACCACCCGAAAGTAAATCCAGCGGTACTCGAGTAAACAATAGATTTTCGATATATGAAAATGGAAAACAGTTGCGTTCGTCCATCGTGCTGACAGACTAGAGCGGAGGAGAACTGCAGATCTCATTACTAGATAAGAGCATTCGATAAGCCGACCATAGTTGAACACAACATGCGCAGGGTTTATGGATTTCTAGAAATGCCGAAAACGGCTACCGTTCAATTCGCCAAACATACAAAGCATATTCTCGATTTCGTCCATTTCTAGTGCAGCACCCACAATGGTAATTTGCGACTGTTGGTAAATCGTGGAATAAAACGCGCTGGAACAGTGTGCCGGCTGTTTGTACGAGGTGGGCAAATCCGGTTGCGCCTATTTGGGAAATTACCAAAATCCCGAATTCCGCCCCGCAATATTTATTGACGTATAGGTTCGTATACGCCGCGCGGTCCGTTGTTTGGTGAGCATCACCGTTCCGCTCTTATCTGATGCGAATTGTTTTCGCTGACCTCAATATTTGCGCCTGTTCGGCTCTCCTCCCTCGCAATCTATCCATCCATCTATCTATCACTCCCCGAAATAATGATAAAATCACATATCCACTCTCGTATATCACGAGCAATTTCGATTAAAATGATTTCCGCAATCTAAGAATTGCGTTGCGCGCGGAATTCAGGAATTCAGTTGTCAACGCTGGCTGCGGTTTAATTAAATAAGAGCCAGAGAGAATTTTCATAATTAGTAAAAAAGAGTTCATTTAATTAAACATAATAAGCACAACGAACGAATTAAATTAGAATGAATTGAATCAGCCACCAACAGCGCGCGACTCCTCGTCGACAACATGATACAAGAATAATTTTGTTGAAAAGAAAGAGCAGCGCGCCTCGAATAAGCCAAGCGGCAGAGTAAAAAACACTGCTGAAGAGCGCAAAAAGGGTTCAGCAGGAGTAGAGTTGTAAAAGAGCGCGCAGGAATTATGACACGTCAAGCAGAAACAGAAATGTCCTGTGTTATTTTTTTGTGTGCGCGAAAGTACAACATTCAAAAGGGTTTTATACCTTGCATACACATTAATTATTTTTCCTCTTGGCGTTACGTTTTTTTTTTATTATTACATCTTCAGTTTCTCTTCCTGATGCGGCTGTGTCGCTGCGTGGCAAATGAGTGAGTGCGGTAAAGAAGAGCTCAGCTCTCCGGGAGTGTGCTAGCACCATCGCGGTAGTGAAAAATGTTAGCACTAAATGTAATTACTTAACAGCGCATTTTGAATATAAAAAGGAGTCGCCATTCGTGCTCTTCGTAGCGTGACGGTAGTCAAGGAGCAGTCATGACTAATTGAAGCTTATTCCCCGGCAGCGGCACATTATATTCGCGCGGGGAAGTGGCGCAGGTATGCGCAAGGATAAAGCTGGATCAGCAATCAGGTGAATTAGCGGAGGATGCGGATTACTACTACTCTAAGAGAGCAGCGCAATGATGATACAAGACTGCCGATGCGTGAATCTATTCAGAGACTGACTGACTGACTGACTGGCTGGCTGGCAGGCAACCTGCTTGCTTCTCTTCGCGTGTGTCTCTCGCTCCTCGCCGCTGAATGCGTATCCTTAATTGGCATCGAGTGCCTGCTGCTGCTGGCGAAGAACGAGAAGCAAGCAGTATTGGCATCCTAGCCAAATGTGCCATTTGCTTCTCCTATTCCTCGTGGCCTATTCAGATGCAGTCGCGCTAAGTACATGCGTACATCTAACGTTAATTAAGACATACACACGCACGCACACTGTGCGAGCGGCGAGCAATAAATTGATGCAATCGTTTGCGCTAAGCCGCAGCACGCGCTCACTTTTATTTATTTGCATTGGACGCGTACGTAATTTCGCGGTAATTGTGCAGCACGAGGGGTTAAAACATGCGTTTCATCTTTTTTATTCGAATGTTGCATTTTCTGGCCGGCATCGTCGTTTCGCTAACAATGGCCTCGGTGGCGGCCACGTGGCGATGGCGTTGGCGGCGAACGCCCGATGGCACGTGGATGGCGCGCTTGTGACCAACGAGACGAGTAATAACGTTTTTTAACACCCTTCAATGAAATGTGCACGCGCTTGTAATGAAAATTGACGGGCGCATAGGATACGACTCGTTCTATTCCTGATTTACAGCCAATCAATGCCATATCATGATTTAACTTTCGCGTTATACACGTATGTTTTACCTCGTTTTCCAATATACGTCAAAAGTACACAATGAAAATAGATTCATCAAAATCAAAAGGGAAATGTTATTTTGCTCGAAATTAATAAAAAATATATATCAAGTAGTTTGAGTTTACGCATGAGAATAATCGCTGTAAGTACGAAAAGAGCGTTATAAATATTCATTAGTTTCAAGAAGCGGGAGTATTTCTGAAGGGGCTGTGAAAACTAAAACGGCGCTTAATAATAATGAAGTTGACTTGGAGAAATATGAATTTAAATAGATCTGCTCTCCCCTTATGCTTACATACATAATTCGAAAACATTATTATTGTTATTGTTATCGAATCGCATTCGCAGCGGAGTTGAGCGCACAAACAATGGCATAAAGTGTTGCTTTTTTGCACCCCCTCGTACGCGTCGTATCCATGGCAGTTAAATCCTCCTGCGCAGCCTGCGTGACCCCTTTACGGAAGTGCCAGCGTTCGCGTTGCATCATTATCACCATATCACCATATCAGCGTCGCTCGATCCATCATCGGAAAAATACGAAGCTGTCACTTCTCCATCCAGCGAATGCGAATCGCCCCCGGAACCCACTCGCCTCTCTTGTTATTTTCATTGATATCGTAATGTCTTTTATCGGGGGTTAAGTGTGTCGCAAATACGTTTATCAGCGATGCATTGACATTACGATGATCAACATCATCGTTATTTGGCGTGACCAACACAGACAATTGTCAATTCGCTATCGCGCGGCGGCTGTGAACAAAAAGAAGGCGCTCCTCTCTCGTTTGGCCGAGTGCCATCAATTTATTTGCGCAGTTCCTCTTCGTCCGCGCCCAGCGAACGCAATAAATCTGGCGAAACTCATACGATGCTCATATTTCGTTCGAATGCATGTATTGGCGGCAGGACGGCGGGCGGGCAGGCAGGCTGTACGCGTGTATGTAGGTATGTGTGAGAGCGCGTGTGGTGCGGTGGCGGCAACTCGGGGGCAACATTTGTTATTATGTCACGACGACTGACACATCGTACGCGAACCGCCGGGCGCAATTCGGCAATAGGCGAGCGCAATATGTCTCCGAGCAAGACTAGCGTGAAAACATATTAAGAAAGATTAATTCAACGAAGTACGACGCTCGCCGCATTTATCTATCGGCATATTATGTTCACGCATTCGAATACAAAACATCGCCCCGCTGGCAGGGAATAAATACAAAAACAATTGCATTACGAAAACATTTTTTCACGCAAAGACGTAGTGCGTACAGTCTTTCTTTCAGACGACACAACAAAGCGCACGAAAACAGTTGCAAATGTTTGCTGAATGCGGCTTAGTGCCTGATTCAGCCGCGCAGAAACAAAATTGTAATTTTGTAAAAGAAGGGCGCGTGCACTCGCTGATGCTCTTGTTTGTCACCATCGGTGTCATCATTGTATTCGCATGATTTTAAGCCAACACATGTGTGGTTCTTTCAATAAAGGCGCGCGCAGGACGAAAAGAAGAGAAAAAAGCGTTGAAAGACGTCTTGCACTTAGCCCTTGGCGGTTTTCAATAGCGCATCCATTTCGTATTCAATCGTCGTTAGTGTTACCATCGGCCGTATTCTTTTTACTTCTTGTTTCTTTGCGCCATCCAGCCATCTTATCTAGCCTAGAGTGCCGGCGTAGTCGCCTCGAAGGAGATTTAAATTTGCGGTCCAATAAATCCAATGCGCTATTATTACATTGTACCTACTTAAATTCTATTGCTCGCACTTCTTTTCCGCAAGAAGAAATTCAAATCTAACGCTAAAACTAACCAATCTATATTGGAAAATGGCAAAATTACATACACGTGCACGGGTTGTTTGCATACAATTTGATATCATAATAATACCGCCCGTTTAATCACACACTGCGATAGAAAATATCAATATCGTATCGAATTTGATTAGAATATAATTTGACGGGGATTTGTGTAGTTGATGCTCTTGTAGCAAATGAACATTAAGTGCGACGAATTCATATCGGCCAAGTACAGATGACTGGCGAAAGAGCGCTTTATATTGTAATGATTCCCTTGTCACTTGTGCTAGTCGTCCGTTTGTGACGATCATAATGTTAATATCCGCGCCACGCGACCGCCACGCGCGCTTCTTTTGACATCTACATCGAACACGGCCGCCCCCAAGCCGGCGAGCATTCCACTGTGTGTGCGAAGAAGTACCTCGAACGCGACACCAACGGCGAGAGATTTTAATATCGGGATCAAACGCATTGCTCCCGCTGCTCTCTTAAAAGTTGCATGGTGTCGTTGTTTAAGGGCGCGTAATATAGTTGGACAAGCGCATTCCATGCATTTCTCGCACACTAAAAAGCGAGTCGCGCATCTAAATCGAAATTTCGCAAATTGTTTCCGAACAACACGCAAGAAGTACGGAATTGAAGAGAGTGAGTGAAGGAGCCGGAGACGGCAAAGAAAAACATGTAACGCTTCAAAGCACGCAATGATGGCCGCGATCGCCGCCGGCTGTTTTGCATGCTTTTCACGCAGCGCCCCCTACAAGGATTTGATGTTGCGCCCGCATCTCTCAAGCACTTTAATGATACATTTCGCTGCGTATTTATTCTATTTTTCTTATAAATAACAAATATTTACATCATGGGATTTGCTGCTTTTCGTTGTAGTAAACAATAAGCAATTTTAATGAGCAATCCCCTCGCAACTAACCCCTTTTCGTCTAAAGACATATTTCATTGGGGACATTCGGTAATAGTCTCTCGATCTCTCGAGTGCACTAGAATATGATCATTACATTATGCCAGCGAGCTGATAACGGGCGTCGCGTAATCACTTTATAAAACAATTTGTCCGGTCAGTGATGCGTGCATATTGTGCGCAGGGCACTCGCTGTCTATTAATATTTGTATCTCTCTATGCGCCTTATTCGCAACTCAATTGCTCTGTTGAGCGCAAATCTGAAGAGACCACATATGCGTGCATCCCCTTTTTGGGTTCATAATTGTATTACGCATTGGCATACACAAATCATGGCATAACCCAGGTTCGTCTTCGTCGCGCTGAAGGAGAAGAAGCGATTGAGTCATAGTCGGAATTGGTGAATTTCAAAAATAGTTTGGTTCATTCGCAAACACTTTTATAGCGTACACACGCGTTCGCAAAGTGTGCGCGCACGTTGTCGATTTAACTGCCGGTGGAGGGATCGGTTAAACATATTTCACCGCAAATTGTGCAGTCATTTGCAGGATAACAATGACATTAAGGACGTGATGGGCCATAGAATACAGCGTGCACGCTGCTGTGGATGACGTTCCTCTCCCGGCAGCAGGAGCGCAGGGTAAAATCCGCCCGCAAAAGCGGAAACCGTAGCAGTGCGGGCGCGCTACCTAATGGCCCAAAACTAAACTTGCCATTTACCCGCCGATGCTACGCGCGCATGTAAAACACCGCGCATTTCCTCTGGCTCGTCCTGCTCGACTCATTCTACTACTGCTGCTGCTGCTGCTAGTGCCTTTTTTCCATTTGCGATTCCGCACGAAACAAACAAAAAGCGAGCGAGTTGTGCGTTTCAACGCAAACGCAAACGATGGATATTACACAACAGTAGCAATAGTAGCATCAGCAGAGAATACAAAAGTTTTTGCATTTTTATGCGCGCATCTCGTGGTTTTCATTACAGCATTCCATCCGAACCATCATTGCGCGCACATTTAATGTGTATTTTTATATCCACATTTTGCAATTATTATTTTGCGGTACAGCAAGCTTTTCATTTACTAGCCGGCGGTCATTTTTTGCGTTTGATTTCCAACGGAATAGTTTGTCGAATTTCCACAAAGAGATTTACAAATTAAAGCACGACATAAAGAATTTGCAATTACACTAAACTATTAATCAAGGGAGCGTTTGCAAAGCGTTAAATCAATCCGCATTACAGCGCGACTTTTCACAGTGCGCGCTCCGGAGGAATGCGAAAGGACCAAATGTTTCGAATATTTAAACCAAAGCTTGCTGGCTGGCTTGCTCGTCGCTTCTCTTCTACAATGCGTGAATTACACGCTTCTTTGTGAACAAGCATTAATTCGAATGTGTTTTTAAGAGGAGTTAATTCAAAATAATTTTCTCATCGTCAACAACCCCTCTCGAATTTACAACAGGCGATCCCGCGTTTTTATAAGATGATAAGAAGGCATTAAACTATTATCAGTAACCGGACAGTTTTTCGACCCCCAGCGAGCGTGCAGGAACAAAAATATAATCCTTCAAGCGTGCATAGAGGTTGACTTCCGGTCTGTCTCATCACGTACACGTGGCGCCCTTGCATATTTCCGGTCGCACAATATGCGCGCGCGCTCGATGATATATCTGCGAAATGTTAATGCGCGCACCCCCCGCACGAAATATATTTTCGACGGGGGGCGGGTTGCGCCATTTGTAAAGTAAACTTTTTAAATTATGCAAACCGGACGGATGAATCGTTTGAGTATTTTCGAAGAAGGGGGTTCGCAATAGACCATTAAAACGTGAATAATGCAATCCATGATTAATTAGATGTTTCCTCAATTCGCTGTTCAATCGATTATGCTCTCTATAAAATAGTTATTTGCGAATCCACTATTTGCGCTCCGGCTCCAGCACGAGTTTAAAGTGATTGAGAATGAGAAGCACTTTGCATCTTGCGATGAGGGCGAAGACAAGTCAAGAAAAGTGTTCGTTTGTACATTGTCGATACTCGGTTGGCGTAGATGCGTGCGGAGGATTGGGGAAGAATCGCTTTGAACACGCATTCAACAGCAGCGGCAGCAGGAGCAGCAAGGACTCGGGAAAAAGAAGGGAGGGCGCCCTAGTCGTCTGTCTGTCTGTCTGCCAGCCTGCCTGTCACTCTGTGTACATGCGTGGTGTGTGCGAGAGTCCCTCCGGTTCCGGATTATACTTTAATTGATTCGGGCACGCAGACAGAATTTGCTCACGCGTAAATAACCATCATTGTTGCTAGATGTGTATCCCTAATCATTATCATCGTCTCCTTTTTTCCGCTCGATGATGATGCTACGTTTTCTTCTAATTTCACTGTTTGTTGTACGCAAGGTTAATTGCAACATTTAGCGCTGTTCAAATAAGACGACGACTCTTTGCAGTTAATTTATGAAATAATTGTTTAAACAAAGCCAGGGGAAAAATACACAGCGAAAATGTGTGGATAACACAATGCGGAAAAATGACGAATGAAATTCGATTAAAACAATCCGATTTGTTTCAATTTCAGCGGCTGCGAAATCGTATTGCAAAATGCATGCATGCGTTCAGCATTTTGTAATCTGTTTTTCGTGCATATTTAATCCGATTTTTTTGTTTTCCAATTCGGTGGGCAAAAATCGGTTTTATTAATTTTAAATTTTGCGCAAAGTCAGCGCGTTTCTTGAATATCACCCAATCAAATTTTTTTGCCACATCTACATGCTGCTTAATTTTCCTATTTCGTTGGTAACCGAGAAAGCCAAACGGGGGATGATATTCGGACATGTGCATTATCCATATCAGGATTGCGCTCCGCCCTGTGACGACGAGTCACCAATGTGCACTGGTGCGTTGATAACAAACCACCCCGGCGGTGTACGCCCCGAACACGTAGCGGAAAAAGGACCACGTGGCGTACAGGATTTTCCTCCTCGCTTTTCCCGACTCGCGAAAATCTTGTTCGCCGCAAATGCGCGTAGATTAGCGTTATTATTCAACTGTATGTCATTTGTTTATATCGTATGCATAGCTGGTTGTTAAATCAAGGACAATGTGATTAAAATTGACAAATATCCTTGTTTCAGGCTAATTTCCAATCGACTAATGGGTTGACGGTTAGCGTCCAATGAGATGTAAGTGATTTTAGAATAAATAGCCATATTTATCGTATGTAAGCGGCCTGAAGGACAAAGAGTCAGCGATATTTGCGCGGCCCACGCTGGTCAGCGGGTGTGTGGTCCCCGGAATATCGAGGTAAAGCTGGCACATATATTCGCGTCCGTGCGTTTATCCCGAAAAGCTTGAGATCGTCCGGCTCGTCGAGATTAAGCTAGAAATTGACCTGATCGAACCGTCCCTCATTCACACACCGTTGCCCAAATCGCCTGTCACACTCGTCCATCCGTTCGTCCATCGTTTCGCGCGCGCTCACCGACCTAGCTATATCACCCCCGATGCGAACCTGCGCGACGACCATTCACAGATTGATTGACTCTGTTTACATATGCTTGCCTAAACATTTCCAATTCCACGGATTATACAAATAAGCGGGCAAGCACCATATTTTCATCGCTGCGCGCATCCGAAGCTCATCGCCCAATAACAACAATAACACTTAAAGCCACGTCAACAAAACTACCCTTATTCCGGGGTAAACACATTCATCGATGACGAAATTACCATCTCTTGTGCACTAAATTTTCGGCCATTTTTTGCGGGGGCCAAGGAAAAGAGTGGATGGACTTGCTCGTGTTGAATATGGTGAGCAACTGCATCGCGATTGCCGTGGTAGCCTCCTTATATATACTTGCCGAATTTTGTGGACCACTTAACTAGAAAACCTTAACGCTTGCAGCCGCATTCGCGTGCTCTCCGGTTGGGGCCTCTCGAATGCAAAATTACACGGTTCAACTTAGCAAGCCGTGAAACCGGCATTAAGCGGTTCCCTGCATGGACGCACCGATGAGTACAAGTCTGTTCGTTCATTCAGTTCAGTTCCAGTTCCTATTCTTGCACTCGCGCTTGTTCTGGTGTTGGGGTGAATTGCTTAAAAATGCATAAAACTCGTCTTCTCGACATCGCTCTTCGCTAGGAATTTGGTAAAACATAAAGGTAACTCTGTACAACTGCGTAAATCGGTAAATCGTCCACAAATATTTAGTTTGCAGGCAGGGAAGAGCGGAAAAACAAATTTGAAATGGATTTTGGTGAATTACGCGTTGAGATATTTATTAATACGAGGTTGGAAATCATTTTGCCCTTCATCGCTCACGCGCGCGCTCATCGAGTCCTGCCTGCTCTTCTCCTCATCGTGCAAAAATTGCCAGGACGCACGGTTGACTGTGCACGATAACGAGGAGCGAGCAAGCGATAGAAAGAAGCGGGCACACAAATCAATGCGCCAATGCATCGGAGCAAGACCTCCGGCCGTTTTTCACCTATGCTGCTAGCACACGCGGTGCGAAATATGAAAAATCGATTTGAATTTATAATGCTGTCTACTAGCACACTCTGCTGCGACGCAAGAAACGAAATAAAAATAGAAAATTGTATTTGCAAATCGTTCCGACCGCATGCACCGGCAATGCGTGTAAATCCGAGCAAGTTGTGCGCGGCACGAAATCAAAAAAGCAGCAATCCCTAATATCGGCTTATTACTATCAGCATGGCTTTGTTGCACTTCACAATTCGGCAACTTTTCATATCGTGTATTACGTGTTTGGAGCAAAACAGCCGCAAGATAATAACATATAAAATATGAAGCAGCAATCGAACGAGGCGCAGAGACGAAGAGAGACGCCAACGAATTCTATCTATCTATCTATTTGGAAGAAGCCATCTGCCTTTCGGTTATAACCGCGTGTGCTTCTCGTTCGCATTGTCTACCTCTAGCGTCTTATTCTTCTCGTGCTCGCGCGCTTATCTCCGTTTCCGTCCCTCGATCATTTCCGCCGAAATGCACTCGAAAACTGGCAAGCCGTGCGGTTTTCTCCTCCGACCCTTTCACTCCACGCCAATATTGCGCGGAGATGCCATTTACTCAAGCAGGGGCCTACGAACCGCGAAGACGAAGACTCCTCGATATCTATCTATTATCTCTTCAGTAGTCAGGTCGTACGGGCAACGAAGAAAATACATATAGAGCGAGAGTGAACTTGAAATAATATTGTGTTCCATTGTTGCAATATTATATGATTTCAACTTGCGTGAAGGAGCAAGCAGCGCGCGCTCGATCCACGAGAAGAAATGATTAAGAAGCATTCTTTCTTCTCTATTTCGTGCGCTCCGACAAAGAGACTTTTTTTCGCTCGAGAGGCAGACGATGAACAATAAAATATAAAAATTCATATTTTCTTACACAATGGATAAAGTGGATAAAAGTTACTATAAACATGAGCTATTCTGTTTCTTCATCGAGGGGTTGCTTGTTCTCGAGGAACAGTTTGCGTTCATTGTTATTCGTCGTCCTTTCGAGCAGCGCTGCACCAGCTTCATGAAGATGCCGCGTAGCTGATGATTCTCTGCAGCAACATTCAATTATAATAATAACTTTATTATTATTCGTCGTATGCTTTTGTGCGAGTTACGGAAGGGAAAATAATCAGGCAGAGCAAGAAAACGGGATGTTTCCACCCGAGCGGCTTTCCTTCCGCAGAAAAGGTTAAAGAGTTAATTTAACTCCAGCAAGACGCCGTTATTTTCCTCAAGCGGCGACTGCCAGCGTCTTGTTAGCGAACGAACGAATGACAATCGACTCTTAACAATCATTCTTCAGCGGTCTGTAAATTTCTCTTTTCGAATTAGGAAGCGACAGCGGCAGCACAACATATAAACACACAGCAAGTCGACGCGTATATAAAAATTATAGTGCAGCTTTGTGAATTTATTGCGGAAAAAAGTGAAAAAGCCATTAAGCAAATATTTGCATGCAAATCGAATTAGTCGAATGACGACGAAATTGACTTTCAAGAAGAACAACGCACAGCGTCATGCTGCAAATCATTGCCACTTGAGTAAATTACATGATAAACGCTTCGTGCGCCTTTTAAGCGGGAGGGCATGTAACGTAATACACGGAACATGTAGTATAATACGATGATGATGATGAAATATGAATCACTGATGATGTTGCTACTCGAATATTCCCGTTCGAAAAGTGGGTGCGCGACAGGAGCGCATCGAATACGTCGTAACCTAATATGCAAAGCGTGCGGGAGCACTTAAAATGCAAAAACCTTTTGGGCCTTATGTATTTATCAACGCGCGTCGCGACGCGGCGACGAATGCGAATTCGAAAAAGTGACGACTATAAACTCTGATTAATGGTCGACTTAGTAATAAATAACGCGCATTCATTTATTTTCGTGTGCACACTCCTGACGTTTATTTTACTACTAGCAAAGAAAACTAAAAACTTTTATGGTCCTCCTGCCCACTTGCGGAACGAAACAACTCAATTCGAATCGTTTTTTGCTTTTTTGCCATCGCATCCGCAAGCTTTTGTTTCAGCGCGAATTCAAAGCACAATTCTTGATTAAAGGAGGACTAGTAGTAACAATAGCAATAACAACAAGAAGGGGTGAAAGTGGTAACGATGGTAATCATGGTAACGGTGGTTACCACTGTCAAACAAACGGAAAAAAATATTAACGACTATCAACATGCAGCCATTTTAATAGAGTGATGACAATGGCTACCACAACTGGTCGCGTCAATAGAGCACGAAGGGCCGTTCGTCATTATTATTATAAATTCGGGTGCATCCTTGTTGTGTAATATCGGGGAACAAACGCATTCCCTTGTTGCGCACCTCGCGATATCTTTTAACAGCCGTTTCGGTAACCGGGGTAACCGCGTGTCGACTGCTTTTTGTACGCAATGTGTGCGCATCTTCATCCCCTAAGCGCCCCATTCGTACGTGGAGGGTGCTTCCCCTGAATATTATCTCACCTGCCCGTAATCATTCTATCATTCGCCATTTGCTAAACAACCGCATTAGAGCGTAAAGAAGAGCAGTTAACCACCACCACCACCAGCAACCAACCCTAAATACACCAGGTACATGCTGCACGCACTTCCTGTACTTCCTTCTTCTCTTGGGAGTTTTTATTTTTCGTCGGCCATTGCGTACAAATATTTATGGGTTACTTACGTTGCTAATTCGATTTTAATGCTGAAATTTCTTTGTTGTTAATAGCACGCATTTGAAACAGAATGCGCGTATACGCGTTAAGCCTTCTCACGCGTTAATCCGCGACGTTAAAGCAAGATATACGGCGTAATTATTCGTAACCCAGTGACCGTAAGCTGTGTGCGCGTTGATGATAATATATGAGATTTGGTCAGGATCCGCAGAACCCAAAATGCGTCACATCCCTCGAAAACATTGCATATTTTTAACGTGGCATTACGAAAAACGCGCGCTGCACGATTATAGGCGAAAGAGCGAGGGCGAAAAATCGGCGCGCGTTGTGTTTGTCCATTCGCTGTAAAATGCAGCGCGCGTAAAATCAGTGCGCGTTTGGCTGGCGCTAAAATGCGTAATTAGTAATTGTTTGTATTGTCGCGCACGCATACAGAGAACGCGTACGCATCAACGCACCACGATGATGATGACGGTGACGATCGCGATCGCGATGATGATGTTGATGACGATGGTGATGGGTGCCGAAGCAGTATTTCAAATCAATACGCGTTGTTCGCCTCTCGCGCTGCATTTGAATGCGCGTAAACAGTGAAATTAAAAGTGCAAATTTTCATATTAATTAAAAATCCAATCCAATTAGCACACCAGCACATTCAAACTTGCGCTCCTTTCGATGCTTCACACACTTTTTCGCTCGCTCTCTCCGCCGTTCGCCGCCAACGGGGAGAGACGTGCATGAATGTGTTATGTATATTAGTACACGAATTGGCCCGTGCGCCTGCACTTGACACACGTCTGGTCCAAGCCGTCTCCGTTCTACCGGAATAATGTATTGGCAAATACACCGAGGGGGTGTTCAAATTAATCCTTATTACAGCGATTCCATTATATATTATGTAAGACTATGAGACGCGGCGGCAACGGCAGCGGCAGCAGCGGTGGCGGCCTTAACGACATTACCATCGAGCTCATGCAAACACGCGCAAAGAATGCACAAGCCATGTGCACGCCAGTTTTCCCTCCGGCTGCAGGCAAAGCCAATGACAATGGATTCAATCAAAAAGTCCACCGTCTGAGTCGTAAACATTCAAATAAATCCCTGATAACTTGATTTAATTAACATAACATTCTTATTCTATTTGCATTTGATTAGAATTCAATTCTTTCTACCGTACGTACATTAATGTACGTAAATATTTAAGTAAATTTGTTGGCAAAATATGACGATACAATTGGTCGCAATTGTTGCTCTTCACGTAGAGGGGGGATTGCAAATCGTGACATGTTTTCAAGCACACTCGAATTAAACGCATAAGTGTATATAAACGTTAATGGATACAAATGTTGCCCTCAGATTTCGGGGGTGAAATTGTTGCATGTTGTAAAACATCGCAACCCTCCGTGGAATATGCGCATTGTGCGCACATTGTGTGCAAGTTGCGATAACAGACGCGCCGTGCCGCGCACTTTGTACAATTTTCTCCACATGCGTTGAATACAGAGGGCAAAATCTCCGGCTGCAATTAGTGATGATAAGAGAGAGCAAGTGCAACGAGTGCACTTCTACCCTTGCTTGACGTTTCGGCACTCGAAGACACGAGTCAAATTAATCACCAACCGACCAACCAACCAACGTTATATTGAAAATTGCACTAAATTTTTGATTATAATACGCTTCGAATATTCCGAAATCATCATCTCGCAATGCGTATTTTGATTTTAATTATTTTTATGGAATAATGATATTATAAAATTGAATCGTACAGCTTAAACAATATGCGAATCTAGTTACTGGTGCGCAAATTATTTTAATTGCAAATTAATTAACATTTATCACAATATACGTTTTATGCAATATAATAAAGTCACACGCGTCGTGCGCTAATTAATTAATTAATCAAAAATCAGCTGCAGCATGAAGTTAATGAATAAATTTTTAACGCGTGTTCGTACGCGCAAATATATTCTTTGTGCTCCATAAATGTTCGATCACGCTGTGCAGAGCGGATGATGAATGTGAACTCCCGCAGGAATCAAATTGAAAGCAAACGTTTGGTTGTGGTTCAAGTGGCACTCGAGATTTTAGGGTTCGTTCATTATTCTCCCAAGCTAAACAAATTACTGCAATTAAGTGGCACGCATGCAACCTGCTCGCTGATATAAAAAAGTGTGTTTGAAAAGAAATTGCATTTAATTGATCATGTCACCTCTCAAAATACAACAATCTCTTCAGATTTCAATTATATTGCTCGTGGCATTCGAATTATTTTCTTTAAGAAAATTTCGCTCCTGTATTGCGGCTGAAAAACTTTATGTCCTCGATGAGAGCGAGAGGATCAAACGACATAAATTGCTATGGTGGTCAAGAGGCTCACTTCCTGTCTTCTGTATGTATTTTGAGATACAGTTGCATGCAGCATCTCCCCCGTGTGCGCCCCCAGCCAACCGTTCACTTCCTGTTCGGGCAACCGGAAACTGCGCGATCAAACACAAGGAAACCTCTTCGATATTGCACAATGTGTGTAATGTCTAGTCATTTCGCGTTTTCCCTTTTTAGCATCAAATGCTTCTTCACTTTTTTCTCGTTGTACATATATTCTCGGCAAGGATAAAAAGATGTGCAGGATATCTAGGCAAAAATATCTCGTGGTTTTGTTACCCACCAACCAACATTCGTTTATTTATCATCATCATCATCATTATCATCATCAGAATCACAACACTGAGTAGTTTGAGTATGTTAGTAATTAGACTCTTTTTGAAAGAGTGCAATTCAATTAATATCCATTCTAGAGCTTTATCTTTTTTTTTCTTCATATATATATTATTATTATAGTATCTTTATATATCCATCATATTCTCAATATATATTTATAAATGAATTTATATAAAAAACAGTACATATGTAGGTAACTAATTAAACAAAGCACATCGTTTCATTACACATCAAAGCACTAAATTTTCATTCATTTTATTTGCTTGTTTATATTAATTAATTAATTAATATAAACAAGCAAATAAAATGA